>ML409851.1:0-91430 GCA_005239525.1 Nicotiana knightiana | reverse complement strand
TGTTCTTAAATTTTATTGTGTGAGGAACTAGCTCTTTGATTTGGTGAGGGCACATGATTCATGAAGGAAAGGTAATGTTGACCTCTATGTTAGAGTAGTCAGTGGATTGTGAATAAAGTATGGTATATGAGAGTCGACTATTGAGGCGAGGATGTCACACCATTTGTGCTTAAGCTATTTTAAAAATTCTTGGTATAACGCGTTAAGGGATTTGCTTAATAAGTTGTGGTCATGAGTGTAGTTGATTGCTTGAGGATGAGCAAATGTTTAAGTGTGGGGTATTGATGTGTGGCTAGAATTCATNATAAAAATACACTTTTTATGTGCATAATGGAGTTTATTTCATGTGTAGGTGCATTGGAGATGGAAACCGAGCTAAATGGATGCATGAACGTCGAAAATACGATCAAGATTCGAAAAGGAGTGACCCGAGCTATAGCCGGGCATTTTGGCCTTAAAGCCAGGCCAACCCGGGCGTTAGTGGGGCGTTTGGCCCCTAAAGCCAGGGTCAGCCTGGCGTTAGTGGGGCGTTAGATCCCTAAAGACCTGGCTTTAAGGGGGCGTTTGAGCCCAAACGCCTAGGTCCTGAGGTCCGGGAAATTCCGAGTTTTAAGTGTTTCCCGGTTGGAATAGAAGTCTCCTACATATTTAGGGTTTATTCCAAACATATAAATAGACCCCAAAACACAACTTGAGAGAAGAGGAAGCCATTGAAGTGAAGAAAAACCTGTGGATTACTACTCAGTGAAGCAAACATTGATTTTTATAGCTCTTATTTTTTATTTTGTAGTTCAATCATGCATGTTATTTTTAGAATTGATTCTTATGAAGATGTTTAGCTAATTTCTTTAATCTAGGGTTTTGGTGGAACCCGTTGGGGAATAAACTTATTGTGATATTAATATAGTTTTTATTGGTTGATTAATCTTTATTTGTTCAACTACGTTCTTGTTGTAGTTGATTGAAAGGGCCCTCAATTAGTTTTTCCTATTTATAATGTATCTACTTGAGAGAGAGTGCATATTTAGGTAGTTGTTTGAACAACATCACTCCCGGAGTATAGACGAAAGTCATAACCGAGGGTTTAGAGGTTGGATTAGAGATAACGATACCTCGGGTGCAATCTAAAGTGAACTGTAATGCAATCTAGCTAGCGTAACTTGAGAGAGTGCGTCTAGTAAATTATCATAATTACTTGAGAGAGATTTATGGTAGATAGAGTGTTCATAATTAATAGAGACAACTAATCAAACTATAAGAAGTATCCGAGAAAGAAGTTCACCGACGGGGGAAACAATAACCTTAGACCTTTATCATAATTGCTTACAACACATTGTCAGTAATTGTTAGTTATTATTATTGTCAGTAGAATTAGTAAAACATCACAAATTTATATTAAAAAGTCTTGAGAGAATTGCTTGAGTAAAAGTTGCGTATTCTAAAGCCTTGATTGATACGTAAATTTCCTGTGGGATCAACTCTGGGCATAATACCCCAGATTATATTTGTAACGCCCGCTTAGTCTTTTATAAGACATAGTTGAGCATGATCACGCCTCATATCTAATTTCACAATTACAATCACAATCTTTTCTTATATCACCGTGGAAGCCTTACATTTATATTTAAAAATCATTTTTCCAAAATAGCTATCCGCATTTTAGCCCACCTTATGACGCCGGGTGGTTTCAAGTAGATCCTCTGTTAGAAACACGCGTATCAAGCCCACCTTATCATATAGCATGCATATCAACCCCTATATTTATACCACTGTATGCGTATCAGTATCACAATATATCACAACTCGTACCGCAAGTGCCCAAACACCACAATATTCCAAAAAATAAACAGTAACAATCTTTTCACAATAAATAGCCCATGACTCAATGACAATATGTATAAAAATTTCAACAATAGTAACTGAAAGTGAATACCTCAACAAAAATGGTATTTCAACAATTTATAACTTTTCCTCAATGTGATCACGACTTTTACAAATTGAACACCAAAACTCAACAATAAGATATTCCCAGAAACAATAACTTCAATTAAGGTAACTCAACAGTCAAATAATCAACAAGGCAATAAGGAAATAGTAACTTCAATTAAGCATGTAAGGGCATATAACAAGTAAGAGATGAGACAAGAATTTAACAATGTCAAATAAAGCATGTAAAGATAAATCAATGATGAAGGATATAATATATTATGACGAATAAAACCATGAAGAGAAACTAAATAGCCTAAATCGGTCAATTACCACGAATAGCCCGTGTACCCACTCGTCACCTTGTGTACACGAGTTTCACCTACCACAATTAACACAAAACAATATCAATTCTAAGGGGTAATTCCCCCACATAAGGGAAGATACTTACCTCAAAACATGCTAACTCAATCCATTAGTAAGCCTTTTTCGTGAATATCCAGCTCTGAACTGCTTGAATCTAGCAAAAAATAACTCTATACCATAAATACTAATCATAGGAAACTATTCCGGATAATAAAGTCATAATCTTTAAAGAAAATTAAAAAGTCAACCCCGAGCTCGCGTCTCTGAATCCGACCAAACTTACAAAATCAGAATACTCATTCATTTATGGGACCAACTATACTAAACTTACTTAATTCCGACCTGAAATCGACCTTCAAACTCAAAATATACTTTATGAAGTTTTTATAAATTTTTTGAATTGTTCCAACTCAAAACACTATTTAAATGATAAGAATAATGATGGATTCATGTATAATAATCAAATCCGAGTTAAATAACTTACCCCGATCGGCTCATCGAAAATATCTCTCAAAATCACCCAAAACTGAGTCTCTAACTCAAAAGATGAAGAATGAGAACAAACCCTTGATCTGCCCCAATTTCTGCCCAGCGATTTCGCTTTCTAAGACCTTCAGCCGCATCTGCGGAAATTCCATCGCAGGTGCGGCTTTCACTTAAGCCATGGAATTCCACATATGCAGACAATAGATGCACTTGTTGTCCCACTTTTTCAAAGCAATGACCGCTCCTTCAAGCCCGCTTTTGCTGTGCATGACCGCACATGCGGTCTAATACCAAAGGCCCAAAATTTCGCATCTGCGGTGCATTTTCCGCTTCTGCGGATGCGCTTCTATGCACCAAACTCCGCACTTGCGACCCTTCCTTTGGACTTCCCTCTTTGCTTCTGCAATGAAACCCTCGCACCTGTGGCCAAACCCGCCACAGGTGTGATGAAATTAGAACTTCAGCAACTTTAGCAACAGACTAAGTCCAAAATGATCTCGATTTCAATCCGATTCAGACCCTGCGCCCCAGGTCCCTGTCCGAATTACCAAAATGTTCCATAATACCTAACTAACCTACTTGAGGCATAAAATCACATAAGAAAACATCGATTCAACAAATCACAACCCAATTAAAACCTATGGAAACCATGAACATACAACATCCAAAACTAACGCCAATTCATACCAACCAAACTCATATTGACCTCAAATTTTGCACACAAGTCATAAATGACACATCATACTTATTCCAACTTCCAGAATCAGAATCCGAACCTGATATCAATAAAGGGTATTCCCGGTCAAACTTTTCAACCTTCCAAACCTACAACTTTCTAACTTTCGCCAGTTCAAGCCAAAATAACCTACAAATCTCCAAACCAATATTCGAACATGCTCCTAAGTCAAAAATCACCATACAAAGCTATCAGAACTGTCAAAACTCCATTTCAATGCCGTCTATACAAAAATCAAACTCCGGTCAATCCTTTCAACTGGTGCCTCTAACTTTTGGACTAAGTGTCCCATTTCACTTCAAAACTCACCCGAAACCAAAACCATCCAGCTCGGCTAGTCACATAATCACAATATGACATCGGGAGGCAATAAATAGGGGAACATGGCTAAAATACTCAAAACGACCGACCGAGTCTTTACATCTCTACAACTTAATAATATATACAAATTCCCAACAACAATATCAAAATTAAGCCTGAAATCTAGATAGCCATCAGTGAACACAGAGAAGATATGCACAACATTGTAACTAACTAACAGTTCAGCATATTGAGAAGATACGCATTTGATATCAAATAACACATCAACAATTTTATATAGAGAACATATGCACATGTACCTTACTAGTTTAACAACTCAGCATATTGGGAAGATATATGTGTAGCATCATTAAGTTATCAAAAATTGCGTATAGAGAAGATAAGCATGAAGTATCACTAATTAAACAATGGTTGCATATAGATAAGATATGCTTGGATAAGCAATTCAAATTAAACAGTTTGACATATAGAGAAGATATATGATGTGAATCAATTCCTAAATGATGTGGCATATATAGAAGACATGCATGAAAACATGTATATATTTCAGAACTAGCATATAGAGAAGATACACAGTAAATATCATGTATATATCCAAGGATTTTGCATACAAAGAAGATACACAAAATCTAACCACTGATCAATTTTCCATAATCCGCATGTATGTACTCAAGAAAAAAATATAAGAGGACGACCCTATGGGAATGGATCCTTATTCACACGTTGCACGGACAACTTACGTGCAAAATCATAGCCACCTCTATAACTACTCAACCCACATGGACCACTCACGTAAGAATACATATATACAATCAAAGAACATCAAATGAAGTACTCATGGACTGATAAATAGCATACTAAGGTGTATGCAGTTGCAATGTGTACAATTAAAACTCGGGTTAGGTGGGTACAGTATACAATAACGAATATCATGTTCAAGCGGGGAATATACACCTACACATGATTTCTAGCATGACTCAAGAGGCTCACACAATTGTACAAGAATATTAAGCATGATAGCAGGAAACATAAGATCCAAAACAAGGCATGGAATACCCTAAAGACATTCCGGTCATAAATCATACACAACACATGCATATACGCTCGTTATCTTGCATATAGGTTTCTTCACACATATTCCAATTAGACAAATAAGGTCATGCCATAAGAGTTGTTCTCTTGACAAGATTAGGCAAGATACTTACCTCTTCCGGGCTATCCTTCAACCTCAAATCCCATAGAAACCTGTCTCTAGCCCTATAATCAGGCAAATCCGAGCCAATTGTTTAACCAAGGAAGTCAAACAATTCTATGGGAAGTGATCATAATCCATAAGCCACGATATTTGAAGAATTTAAAAATATCAACAAAGTGAACCTCGGCCCGCGTTCCCCGAAAATTGAAACCAATACCAAAATGCGATGACCCATAACCTCCCAAGTCCAAATATATAATTAGTTTCCATAGCCAAGTCCAATCGGTCTCAAAATATACTCTCTTAAAGCATAGGCAAATCCCTAATTTTCCTTTCAAAATTCCAAATTTTAGATGTAGAAATCCATCAGCAATCAATATATAAAATCAAATCCTAGTAAAATCACTTACCTCCAAGGTAGTAGTAAAATTTCTCTTCAAAATCTTCTTTTCTCGAAATCTAGGGCTCAAAATATGTAAGAAAGGGTAAAATCCCAAAAAATGGCAACTTAACTTTGCCTAACAGTATTTATCGCAATAGCGACACGATCATAACGATTGCAGGTCACAATCAACACCGCCCCAGAAATCTTCTATGTGAACACGACCAACACCCCGTGAACACGAATGCCAACTGGTTTCACTACTACGCGAATGCAAAGGACCAAACACGAACACGAAGCTCTACTCCCCGACCTCCTCCAACACTTCGCGAATGCAAATCCAGGTGCACAAATGCAATAAACATCTCCCATAATACTTCGTGAATGAGAGAACTATACCGCGAACGTGATGAACAAATCACCGAACGTGATGAACAAATCACCGGTGACCACAAACACCCTATGCGATCGTAAAGCTCCTTATGTGATTTTCGGAGCTCATCATATACACCAGAAAATCAACAATGCAAACTCAATAAAAATTGTCCAAAACAACCTGAATCATATGCGACCCTCACGAGATCCTGTCCGATCATACGAATAAGTCCAAATATATTATCTAAACTTATACAAATGCTCGAAAAATCATAACCAAGAATCGAATATCAAAATCCTTCTCTTAACTTACAGACCTTCAAACTTCACCAAATGCGTTGCACTTAGACGTTCTAGATCACAACTAAACTTTGTGCACAAGTTTCAGTCAACTAAATGTACCTATCCAAGGTCTCAAAACCACAACAGGAGTCCGATGAAACTAAAGTCAGCCCCTGGACAAAACTATGAGCTCTCTTATTCTTCAAATTGCCAACTTCAAAAAAATAGGGCCAAAGACTTCTAGGAACGTCTAAATTCAAATCCGAACATACGCCTAAGTCAAAAATTACGATACAAACCTGTTCAAACCATCAAATCTCGATTCCGAGTCCGTTTACTCAAAAGTAAACCCTGGTAAACTCTTCCAACTTTAAGTTTCCAAATTGAGAATTACCCTTCCAAATCAATCTCGAACCTCTCGAACATTGAAACTAACTATACATTCAAGTCATAATGCATCATATGAAACTACTCAAAGTCTCAAACTACTGAACAAAGTGCTAAATCTCAAAACGATCGATCGTGTTATTACATTATGGTGAACATCAAATTTATAACGTATAAGAAATGATAATTTAATTTTTTGAATATTGTCACGACCCAAATTCTCATCGGGGCAGTGACGACTCCTAACATTGCTTTATAGGCAAGCCATCAATCAATAAGTAGAAACAAACTTAAATAACAATATTGATTAGTCTTATCAGTGGAATAATCACAAATAACTAAATTCAATAGTAATAATACAACTAAAACCATCCCATAATCTTGTGTCGTCGAGTACATGATCTCTATAGAATATGTAAATACAAGGTTTTAATCAAATACAGTAATGTCCAAAAGATTAAATAGTGTTAACAAAAACAAGGAAATGCACTTTAAGCCCTGCAAAAGGAACACCAATTTTACCTCAAGATCTATAACTAACCCGAATCCAGCTCACGGGCAACTACCACAATTAGTAATGCCTGGATCTGCATACAAAGTGTAGAGTATAGTATGAGTAAAACCAACCCCATGTACTTAATAAGTAGCAAGACTAACCTTGGGCTGAAAGTAGTAACGAGTTGGGAAAGGTCCAATGCTCACTTTTCATAATCAACAATGGCTATCACATCAAAATTATGACATATGAAGGAAAATAACTCAAATAATAATAAAATTAACTTAACACAATAGAACGAGAAATATACATGCTTTTCAGATAAAACAGTCAAGGCATCAACTTCCACAGAATCCACTTAGATAGATATTTAACAAGATAAAACTGTAATATCAAGCTCTAAACATCAAGTAGAATTATTAAGTACTAATTATCATGAGGGATAATATAGCTCTACGCTTGCATATTAGTAATACATGCCAAAGAGACAAAGAATCACAATTTAAATATCAAGTGTATATAATCTCAGACATCCATAATGACTGACAAAAAGTAACCCTTAATAATACTCTAAGCACGCTTATAGTGTTCAGCTCAAAGCCCATGGATCCTCACGCACACACACACATACACTCGTATTGTATGGATGTCTGGCACAAGTCCCTCACAAGGCACATATATATGATCATGTGCATGCGCCCATGGCCATTACCTGACTCCAGAGGGCGGGTCATTTCCCAAGCGTTGATCGGATCTAAGTCAACGATCAATATAACATAGCCCAACATGGGACCTGGCACACGCGTCATCTCACAATCAATACCACTTGACGAACGTGGGGCCTGGTGTATGTGTCACCTCACTATCAGTATCAAATTGGCTTTATGACCCAAGATCAGTCAACAAGGGGTCAGAATGGAATTCTGGAAGTTGGAACATCTTCGTAGTGTAGTTTTGGACGTGTGTGCAAATTTTCAGGTCATTTGGATGTGTTTTGGTTGGTTTCGGCATCTTTGGTGGAATTTAGAAGTTTCAAAGTTCTTAGGCTTGAATTAGATGTGATTTTGGTGTTTTGGCGTTGTTTTGAATGGTTTGAAAGCTCGACTAAATTTGAATGAGGTTATGGGATGTGTTGGAATGTTTGGTTGAGGTCCGGGGGGCCTCGAGTGAGTTTCGGGGTGGTTTCGGACCATTTCTAGGCCATTTTTAGCTGCTGGTTTTATCTACAGCAGTGTAATATGCGATCGTGGGGAAACAGTCGCGATTGTAATGAGTAAAATGAGAAAATGGCCAGTGAATCGCGATCGCGGAAGGCCTTAGGCAATCACGTAGAGGAAATTTTCTGCTGCCCTAACCCGACTTTGAAAGCTTGTATCTTTCAATATATAAGAGATTTTGAAATGATCGAAAATTAAAGTTGTAGATATTTATGTCTAGTTTTCAGAAAATTAAACCATTTGTGATTTGGAGTTGTTACTAAAGAGTTATGGCTTATACACTACAGCCTGTCCGGGAAGAGTTTGGAAATCGCATTGTGTTGCATAGGGCTTCATTTGGAGGATTATATATCATAATTTATAATGAATTGAGACATTATCAAAGCATGAAATCTGTAGCCCTTGGTGTTTAGTTTTCAAAAAGTCAAACCATTTACAATTTTGAGTTTTGTACAAAGTGTTATGACCATTATACTAGAGGCTATCTGGAAGAGCTGGGCAGTTGTTCTTCGCAATCGCGAAGGGCAAATTTTGGACTGAGAAAAGTTATGCTTCGCGATAGCAAAGCATTTTCCGTGATCGCGGTGAACAAATACCTGGACAGTATTTGAATAAACCCTCTGCGACCAATACCCCCTTTTTCACCATTGTTGAACGGGAAAAGAGCTTTGAGGCGATTATGAAGAGAGGAAACCATTATTCTTCATAGAGGTAAGCATTTTGGACCCTAATACTCGATTATATGTGATTAATGATCAAATATCAGTGTTTAATTCATGAAAATCAGTAGAAAAAGGTGGAGTTAGGGCTTGAGATTTTGAGACCTTTAGGGATCGATTTGATGGGTCAAACGAACTCTGGTTTTAGCGTTATTTATATGTACGGACTCGTGAGATGATGAAGGACATTTTGGTATAAAATTTTTCGAGTTCCGAGACGCAGGCCCGAGGGTCGGGTTTTGGTTAATTTCTGGTTTTGAGCTAAATTTGGTACTTTTCAATTGAAATTCATTCCTTAAGAATAATTTGATGATAAAAATCTGAACTTGGTAGATTTGCAGCACTCGGAAGTTGATTCAAGAGGCAAGCGGGTTGCAGAGTAGCTTTCCGGGCTAGTTTGAGGTAAGTAATATCTTTAAATCCCGTCCTGAGGGTATGAAACACCGAACTATGCATCCTTTCACGGATTTTGGAATGCAAAGATTGGGAATTTGGAAATATATTCCTTTTTACGAAACTATTGAGTTGCAAAACCGATTTTAAAGCCTATGCTTAATATTATTGATATATATTGATATAATTTGCGCAGCAACCATGTTTGGGGCCTAGTGCCGATCTGTTTACCCCTTGGGGGCTGTTTTTACTATTTTCCTACCTTGATATGTTATGATTTTCACTCAGTCTTTTCTTGATAATTGTTTGACACTCATAATATTTGATATTATTTCTTGAAAAAAATGAAACACTGTTTTGGGTCGAGAACCGGTATAATGATGGCCCGAGTGGCATGTTGAGAGTGTCTGACTGAGTGAGGCTGCGGGCCAATATTGTGAGGATTTTATGATACGAGAGAGGCCGAGGGCCAATATAATGAGTGATTTATGCCATGATGTGGCTGGCCGAGGGCCAATATTGTGAGTGATTTATGCCATGATGTGGCTTGTTATAGCGCTTGGGCTGTAGGAGCCCCTCCGGAGTCTGTACACCCCCAGTGAGTGCAAGTACCTATTGAGTGCGAGTGATGCCCGCAGGGCTGATACTGAGTGACTGTGGGGTCGCCTGATGGGCTGATACTGAGTGAATGTGAGGTTTCCTGATGAGCTGATACTGAGTGACTGTGAGGTTGCCTGAAGGGCTGATACTGAGTGATGGTGAGGTGCTGAGGGAAATTGTTATGAGAAATGATTATGGCTCGAGGGGCAGATTTATGATGATTTTACTGAGTTGTTGACTACGATTCACTTCGCTTTTTCAAACTAATTTTACTGAGAGTTTTACTGAAATATATTGGAATTATACTTGTTTCAAAGGATTTATGGAAATTGGTTTTCGAACTTATGCATTTGATGAATAATTTATGGTGACCTGGTGTTTTACTGTTTTTGTGAATTGGTGTATATGTGTTGTGTGTTTCGTATTTCTCAGACTGTGATTTATTTTCATTACTACTGATTTGGCGTACTCATCATTACTCCCTGTGCCTCTGTGCACAAATCCAGGTACCGGTTCAGAGCAGTAGCTGTATTCGTTCGTATTCAACAGCTTAGGGGATTTCGAGGTAGCTGTTCAGCATCCGCAGCTCCTCCATTTCCCTTCCTTTATTAGTATTAATATTTATTTCATAGACATTGGTTAAGACATTAGAAGAGTTAGTTTTATTTCTTAGATGCTCGTGACCATGTTGACTCCAGTCTTGGGAGGATTGTTTAGAATGTTAGTGTCACGACCCCAAATCTAAGCCAGTCGTGATGGCGCCTATCGTGGAACTAGGACAGACAAAACTACACTCAAATCATAATAAGCTTCCATTTAAATATTTACTAAACTGATAACCCACAAAGGAATTCCTTTAAACATTTATAAAACAGTTAAAGCTATACTGCGGACGCATGCAACTACCTCGCTAACCTCCGAGAATCTCTAGAACAGATAGACAGCTCACCCTGCCCTAACACCTAGATCTACACACAAGGTGCAGGGAATAATGTGAGTACACCAACTCAGTAGTAATGAAAATAAATCAGGTCTGAGCAGCAAGAAACACATAAAATTAATTCATCAATTCATAATAAGCACATCCTTTCTTTCCAACAATGTATACGTTAAATCATCAAGCTTAAAAGCCGATTTCAGTAAAAATCATTTGGAAATATACTTGCCAGTAGTTTCAACATAACTTTAAAGAAGTTTAGTGTAAAAATGTTGAAAATCATAAAAAGGCCCCTCGAGCAAAAACATATTTCATAAGTTCAGAGTGAAAGTGGTAAAACCATAAGTAGCCCCTCCGGCAAACACATGTATCATAATCAGCCCCTCGGGCATGCCTCACAGTCACTCATAATCAGCCCCTCGGGCATGCCTCACAGTCACTCATAATCAGCCCCTCGGGCATACTTCATAGTCACTCATAATCAGCCCCTCGGGCATACCTCACTGTCACTCATGCCTCTCAATCACTCGTCACTCGGCACTCGGAACTCGCACTCAGTAGGTACCTGCGCTCACTGGGTATGTTTACAGACTCTGGAGGGGCTCCTTCAGCCCAATTGCTAATATCAAGACACCTCGTGGTGTATCATATCCTCACAAATCAGGCCCTCAACCTCACTCAGTCAGAACCTCTCAAAAGCCCCTCGAGCGTATTAGTAAAACGGGGTACTCAACCCAAAATATCATTTTTAAATATCAAATAAGTGTAAATCAGGCTGAGTTTTGAAAACATGAAGCACAATGTGACTGAGTGAAATCATCAATAAACAGTGAGGAAATAGCAGTAAAAAGCCCCCAAGGGGTCTAAACAAGTCGGCACGAGGCTCCAAACATGGCTTATAGCCCAAATATTTCAATAATCTTCAGAACACAATTTAACATATGGTTTAGAGTAAAATACGCAACTCAATAGTTGCCGTGGAGAGGACCAAGTCCAATCAAAAAATCAATGCCCGCCACATACTTGTCATCCGACATGTGCGCCATTCTAAAAACCGTGAGAAATATAAAGTCCGGGGTTTCATACCCTCAGGAAAATATTTATAACCATTACTTACCTCCACTGGGCCACAACACTAATCCGCGTCGCTCTTGCCCCTCAAATTGGCTCCCCGATTTCTTCGAATCTAATCAAAACCAGTTTAACATCATCAATATATGCTAAAGGAACACAACCCAATCGAAAACTATCCATTTACACAAAAATCTCGAAATTCAGCCAAACCCGAGCCCCGAGCCCACATTTCGAAATCCGGTAAAATTTACATCACAAGAACCCTTATCCTCCCACGAGTCCGTACATACCAAGAACATCAAAATCTGACCACAATTGTCCACTAAAATTGCCAAAAGGAATTTCCAAATCTTTCCTCCCTTTTCCAAACTTCAAATTACAAGCCTAATCCGAACAAAGTAGCATAGAAATGACTTTAACAATCCGGGAACTTACCCCACCGATGACCCACGAATTCTCTCTTCAAATTTCCCTCAATTAAGCTCCAACCGCATGCAACAATGGTAGAATGACTAAAATTTCACGACGGCTTCTTTTATACTGTTCTGCACAGTAAATTCGCACCTGCGGACATTTGATCGCACCTGCGGACCCGCACCTGTGGTCCTAGGTGCGCACCTGAGAAAACCACTAACGGACCAAATTCACGCACCTTCGATATTTTCTCCGCATATGCGGCTTCGCAGGTGCGGCCAACTCTTCGCACCAGCGGTCTCCTCTTGCCTAGCCTCCCTTCGCACCTGCACATGGAATTTCGCACCTGCGGCTACCCATCTGCAGGTGCGGCCAACACCAGAAACTTACACCAGCAGCCATTTGCTGCAATTTCCCAAGTTCAAAACTCCGCCAACCATCCGAAATAAATCACGTGCCCCTCAGGGCCCCTACTAAACGTACCAACACAACCCATAGCATTATACAAACCTAGTCGAGCCTTCAAACACCAAAAACAACATGAAAACACCCAAATTACATCAAATTCAAACCTATGAACTTTAAAACTTCTAAATTTTGCTAACAATGCCAAAACAAAGCAAAACACCTCCGATTGACCTGAAACTTTGCACACGTATCCAAAATGACATTACAAACCCGTTCCAACTTCCAGAATTCCATTCCGACCCCTATAGCCTATTTTTCACTGCCGACCGGAAATCGCCAAAAACTAACTTTCGCCAATTCAAGCCTAATTCTACACCGGACATCAAAACTCCATTCCGAACACACTCCTAAGTCCCAAATCACCTAATGAAACTATCCGAGCCATAAAATCCGCATTCTGAGGTTGTTCACTAATAAGTCAACTCTTAGTTGACTTTCTCAACTATTAGGCTACCTTGAGAGACTAAATGCCTCAATTCTCACCATGACCACTCATAACCCGAACCAACCGACCCAACACACATAAATGAAGCTGAACCACACAAAATGATGCAGAAAATGGGGAAACAGGGCTAAACTATCGGAACGATCGGTCGGGTCGTTACATCTTCCCCACTTAAACATACGTTCGTCCTCGAACGTGCCAAGAGTTGTTCTTCAACACCATCAAACTGTTACGTAGCTTACCATGCACATACCCGGGGTGATCCCACGTCACCCTATCCCATATAGGTCCAATAGCACACACCATTGAAATTTCAAAATCCAATCATGACCCCTAAACCGTAGAACCAAATTCCCACTTCTGAAATAATATACAAAATCAAAATACCCATAACTATAAACTGAACAAGTCTGAACATGTTGAATCAAGCCATATACGCACCCCAGATGAAATCACATAATACACCGGGTGACTCAAACACTCATAGCAATAACTCTTAACCACAATAACTTCTCAGAACAACCCAATACCGGTACATAAACTCTTATCAAGAAATGCCTCGCTCTAACACTTTAATATACTGCTGATGATGAAAGAAACACGTAGAAACTAACAACCATTCGTCTGATCAGTCAGACATGAAGCTCCCCCTTCCCAAACAGGAATTATAGCAGATTTCTAAGCTGACTCCTGATATTTATCCTTCCAACTATGCTGTAGACAATTCTGAAAATATTCATTCTAGGTACATTGACCTCTTCTCATCCATCACGACCACCCTGATGACATGACACATCGATACAATTCGAAGCCAAAACCTATGCAACTTGTGCACTTAACAGTAACATCCCAATGTAATCAAGTTATGGAAAAGATCCACACGAGAGGACTATCCTGCCATTAACAATTACCATCGCCATATCATGCTAACAACCTGGCAGATACCGTAAAAATAAAAAATACACGAATCCAATACCAGAGGTCATACCCCTACATAACTCCACTACACTGCGCGATCTCATCCAAACGCTGGTCCACTTGAAATACTTCAAGACACCTTGCCCAAAATCAATAACCATTCAAAATTCGACATCAAGTACTCAAAGTGCATTACCATAACCACGGTGGAAACCGGACGATACCATGCAACACAAATCACAAGGTACATAACCAATAATCACCACTCCTCGCAACACCGAAAGGTAATTGAGAGATCACTTTAGAACATGAATAAACTCAATAATAGTCGAATTGTACATTCCTCAATAATAGAAATTCGAAGCCAACAATTCCGACCCGGTGCAGAACACACACCCATATTAGCCTATCAATAACCTTAATTTAACTCTGGTCACCCATAACAGATAGATAACTTACTAAAAAGTTCACAATGACGGGATCATGGTACATACTAACATCTGACTAGCTCAGCTTGCATCTTCACAGTTCACTGCCAAAAAATAACCTGTTTATGAGAACTCTCAGTCTCGAAGTCCATGAAGCGTACGGATTACCATATCTGATCTCAACTCCACCGCTCGAATACATAGCACATCCCAAATACTCACTCATTCCATGAGGGATACCCCTATAATTCTTCCGTTTACCAAGCAACCTTGAATATCAACAGTCGATCCAACAATAGGGCGCCGTGATACCAATGAAGTACCCTTAACTCAAACACATTGCTCTTTCTGAAATGTATACCCTCATCAAGTCGCACCAATTAGTGATATCATCTACCTAGTAACCTGAAACTACCCATGCTGCCTAAGAATTTATGACCTTCTTTCCAGAACCGAACCGTGACCTCACATATGCAAATCTCAACTCTACCCAACATACGTCATACGCCATGCCAACCTAGGAAAAATACGGGAACTCCATGGTCCCATCTGAGCCACAAGAAACTACATACCCAACTAGCCAAGAACTTCCATTAGATCCCATTTAGAAGCAAATTCACTACACGTCACCCACACCTCACGCCAAAAGAAAATATGCACCCTTAACCATGGTAAAAACCATCAAGAACTATCTGAAATCCCATTTGCGCAACACCAAACCATCAGGACTGAATCCTTCTAACTCAACCAAGCTACACAGGCCACCAAAAATCAAAGAGCATTGCTAAGAAACACCCGTAAAAACTCGTCACCTTATTAACACCCAAAGAACTAATCATATCCCTTACCATGCCGATCCGACCTACTACCAAGTTGCCCTATTTACCCAAGTTCCTTCTGACTTACCTTCAAATTGATACTTCTCCCTACCGTAATACCACAATTTTCAACCCAGAATCACCACATGTGACCCAAGCACAAAACCATACCGTCTAAGGCTCATAAGCTGCCGAATACTCTCTCAAAGATCCCCAAAAGTACCACATTCGAAATACTTACCCTTAAGAGACTTCCTGCGAATCTAAAGCCATTACCTTCACCTTCCTGATACTGATATGTGGAATTCGTGATGATGTAGAAGTACCACAAGTCTTGACATCCTCTAACATAAATCTCAATCACACTGACCAATTAGACAGAATCGACCTGACCCATTTGCACACTGACATACTAGGAAAGTAATCCACTCACTTGAAGCCACAAGCAAATTCATACACTGCACACACTACACCTTTTACAATTTCCACTAAATCATTCAATAGAATGCAATTACCCAATAAAGTACATTACAACCTATAACGAAGAAATTTCGATTACTCGTGTCATTGACCCCACATCTGCAGACATAACTGATCCACCAGCATAACTCGAACTGAAACCAATACCACACCTAATCGTGCAATCCACTTATCATTAACAGACTGCCCCACTTGGCTCAAAGCCAATGATCGAGACAAACAATAATTCACAATGCCCATAATAACACGACCCGTCTAACAACTCAAGTCATCTGCAAATCTCGAATTCACCATTTTATTAGTCACGCCAACTTCCACAAGCGATATAAACTCCAATTACAACATATATTATTTACTGGTAGAAGAGAACTTATTACAGAACTACATAGGGATCACACACCCTAGGACAATCCGCAGGAGATACCCCTGCCCGCTTAGCTCCAACTAATATCTATCTATACATTTCTGAAGACCATAACTACCACGCAACCACTACACCTTTTTTCATCTGAACACAAATAACGCCTACCCTCGAGGCATCACAATACGCAGTAAAAACCTAAAGCCGATGGCAGAACTAACACTAGAGCGGTGGTCACAGAAATCTCGAACTTCTGGAAGCTCTACCCACACATGTCTGGCCACATGGATACTCTTACTGGACACCACGTGTCCCAAGAATGCTACTGAACCGAGCCATGATTCACACTCGGAGAATTTTGCATAGAGCCTTTACTCCCTGAATCCTTATAATGCCATCCTCAAATACTGAGTATGCTACTCCCGGCTACGCGAATATGCCAGGACACCATCAATGAATACAATATAGAGAAGTGCTAATACGGCTGGAATACACCGTTAATCAAGTACATGAACGCTACTGAGGCAATGATCAGTTCAAAAGACAACACCAATAACTCATAATCCAACAGAAAAATCGGCTTCACTCCACAACTACACAACATGAGAGGTCTTCCAGTATACTCACAACATAAACACTCAATAAATCTTGCCACATTTACAGCGAACACTTTTTTCACAAATCATAGTCTGAACACATCTAACCATCAAATAACACTCACCACGTAGCCATCTAGTCACTAATTCTCATCAATAATAACACAAACGGACATATAAGTCCCCAAGGCACGACTCACACAATTGAAATCTAAGCACTCAAGCCACAGAATGAATCCGGCATCAAGTTCTCCAGTCTAGCCCATTACCAACATGCCAAAATCACATCTCATCCATGGAAGTCACAAGTCGTCGATGCACAGCTGATACCAAGCGCTTGGGCGCATTCGAATACATGGAAGGAATTCAAGAGTTACGCTCTTGGCTGAATACAATGGATTCGCACGACAAGAATTCAATAACGTGAGAATTTCTTAAGGGTTCCGCAGCCTCTCGAAGATAAGTACAGACGTCTCCGTACCGATCCGCAAGACTCTACTAAACCTGCTCATGACCTGTGAGTCCTATGTAAGCTAGCGCTCTGATACCAACTTGCCACGACCCCAAATCTAAGCTTGTCGTGATGGCGCCTATCGTGGAACTAGGCCAACTAAAACTACACTCAAATCATAATAACCTTCCATTTACGTCTTTACTAAACTGATAACCCATAAAGGTTTCCTTTAAATATTTATAAAACAGTTAAAGCTATACTGAATATTACATACAACCCCCGAGATCCCGGAGTCACTGGTCATGAGCCTCTACATAAAATATACAACTCAAAAGAAAATAAATTTTATAATAGTAGTCAGGAGAGAGAGCAGGACTACGGACGCATGCAGCTACTTTGCAAACCTCCGAGAATATCTGGAACAGATAGACAACTCACCCTACCCTAACACCTGGATCTGCACACAAGATGAAGGGAGTAATGTGAGTACACCAACTCAGTAGTAATGAAAATAAATCAGGTCTGAGCAGCAAGAAACACATAAAATCAATTCATCAATTCACAATAAGCACAACCTTTCTTTCCAACAATGTATACGTTAAATCATCACGGTTAAAAGCCGATTTCAGTAAAAATCATTTGGAAATATACTTGCCAGTAGTTTCAACATAACTTTCAAGAAGTTTAGCGTAAAAATGCTGAAAATAATAAAAAAGCCCCTCGGGAAAAAACATATTTCATAAGTTCAGAGTGAAAGTGGTAAAATCATAAGTAGCCCTCGGGGAAAAAAATGTATCATAATCAGCCCCTCAGGCATGCCTCATAGTCACTAAAAATCAGCCCCTCGGGCATACCTCACAGTCACTCATAATCAGCCCCTCGGGCATACCTCGCAGTCACTCATGCCTCCCAATCACTCGTCACTCGTCACTCGTCACTCGGCACTTGGCACTCGGCACTCGGCACTCGCTCTCAGTAAGTACCTGCGCTTATTGGGGGTGTGTACAGACTCCGGAGGGGCTCCTTCAGCCCAAGCGCTAATATCAATCCACCTCGTGGCGTATCATATCCTCACAAATCAGGCCTTTGGCCTCACTTAGTCAGAACCTCTCAAAAGCCCCTTGAGCGTATCTATAAACGGGGTACTCGACCCAAAATATCATTTTTAAATCTCAAAGTAGTGTAAATCAGGATGAGTTTCAAAAACAGTAAGCACAATGTGACTGAGTGAAATCATCAATAAGCAGTTAGGAAATAGCAGTAAAAAGCCCCCAAGGGGTCTAAACAAGTCGGCACGAGGTCCCAAACATGGCTTATAGCCCAAATATTTCAATTATCTTTAGAACACAATTTAACATATGGTTTAGAGTAAAATACGCAACTCAATAGTTTCCGCGGAGACGACCAAGTCCAATCCAATAATCTGTGCGCGCCACATACTCGTCATCCGACATGTGCGCCATTCTAAAAACAGTGAGAAATATGAAGTCCGGGGTTTCATACCTTCAGGACAAGATTTATAACCATTACTTACCTCCATCGTGGCCACAACAATAATCCGTGATGCTCTTGCCCCTCAAATTGGCTCCATATTGCTCCGAATCTAACCTAAACCAGTTTAACATCATCAATATATGCTAAAGGAACACAACCTAATCGAAAACTATCAATTTACACAAATATCTCGAAATTCAGCCAAACCCGAGCCTCGGGCCCACGTCTCGGATTCCGGTAAAATTTAAATCACAAGAACCCTTATCCTCCCACGAGTCCGTACGTACCAAGAACATCAAAATCGGACCACTATTGCCCACTAAAATTGCCGAAAGGAATTTCCAAATCTTTCCTCCCATTTCCAAACTTTTCTACTTTAATCCTTTAAATTACAAGCCTAATCCGAACAAAATAGCACAGAAACGATTTTAATAATCCGGGAACTTACCTCCACTGAAGACCCAAGAATTCTCTCTTCAAATTCCCCCAATTAAGCTCCAACTGCATGCAATAATGGTAGAATGGCTAAAATTTCACGGAGGCTTCTTTTATACTGTTCTGCACAGCAAATCCGCACCTGCAGACCTTTGATCGCACGTGCGGACCCGCACCTGCGAAAACCCACTAACGGACCAAATTCACGCACCTGCGATCTTTTCTCCGCACATGCGGCTCCACAGGTGCGGACAACTCTTCGCACCTGCGGTCTCCTCCTTCCTAGCCTCCCTTCGCACCTGCGCATGGAATTTTGCACCTGCGGCATCACACCTGCGGCAACCCATCTGCAGGTACGGCCAACACAAGAAACTTACAATAGCAGCCATTTGCTGCAATTTTCCAAGTTCAAAACTCCGCCAACCATCCGAAATCAATCCCGAGCCCCTCGAGGCCCCTACCAAACATACCAACACACACCATAGCATTATTCAAACCTAGTCGAGCCTTCGAAACACCAAAAACAACACGAAAACACCAAAATTACATCAAATTCAAACCTATGAACTTTAAAACTTCTAAATTTCGCTAACGATGCCGAAACCAACCAAATCACCTCCAATTGACCTGAAAGTTTGCACACATATCCAAAATGAGATTACGGACCTTTTCCAACTTCCGGAATTCCATTCCGAACCCGATATCCTATTTTACACTGCCGACCGGAAACCGCCAAAAACTAGCTTTTGCCAATATAAGCCTAATTCTACACCGGACATCAGAACTCTATTCCGAACACACTCCTAAGTCCCAAATCACCTGATGAAACTATTCGAGTCATAAAAGCCGCATTTCTAGGTCGTTCACCAATAAGTCAACTCTCAGTTGAATTTCTCAACTATTAGGCTACCTTGAGAGACTAAATGCCTCAATTCTCACCATGACCACTCTGAACCCGAACCAACCGACCCAACACACATAAATAAAGCTGAACCACATAAAATGAAGCAGAAACGGGGGAACGGGGCTAAACTCTCGGAACGACCGGCCGGGTCGTTACAGTTAGATTATTATTGGGGCATAAAGACTTAAAGAAATTATTTTATGCTTTCTGTTGCTTGTTATTGATTATTAAAACATTATAATAGAACGGATGGGTAGTTATGTGATGGTTGGCTAGCCTAGTTCCACGATAGGCGCCATCGCTACCTGTTAGGATTTGGGGTCGTGACATATACGCTCATCTCCTTATGTATACCTCACCCCCAACATACAAAAACATATCACAGCCACCGAAAAATTTCCCTCAACATACAAATTTACCTCACCCCCAACATACAAAAAAACACGGTTATAGACATCAGTTCTAAGTAATAAAGCTTCAATATTTATCCAATTGCACAAAGTCAACCAAAACGTCGACCCAAGATTACTTCATGGAACACTTCTAAAGTCCCAAACCCCGACTACCATTCGAATACGAGTCCAAATATACAAGATTCATCTAAATCCGATTTAGAATCGGGGTTCAAATCTCCATTTTTCACTCTGAAAAACCATAGTTAAAATCCCCAATTTATCATTCAAATCCCATTTCTATATGTAATAATCCATGGGAAAACAAGATATAATGTTAAAATCAAGTAGAATTCACCTACCCTCTTGTCTTCTGCGAAAATCCTATGCAAAAATCACCCCTCGCAGAGTCTAGGGTTAAAAATTTGATAAAATGGATCTAAGTCCCGAAATTCTCAACTAATAACCAGTTGCAGATGTCCTGTTTGCGACCTCCACAAATCCGACCTTGAGCTCACAAATGCGAACCCAGACTGCCTCCAGCACATGTCACAATTGTGACCCCATTTCGTAATGGCAAATTTCCACCCACCAGCCAACGTTGCAAACTCGAGCATAATCTTTGCAAATGAGAGGTCTGCCTAGGCACCAAACTGATCGCATAAAAAGTCCGCAATTGCTGACCTTCGCAAATGTCAGGTCTGTAGCAACATAAAAAACTGAAGCTTCACCAAACTAGTCCGAAATAATTTCGAAACTCACTCGAGCCTCTCGAGCCCCACACAAAACATCCACACAAGTACATAAAACTCATACGAACTCTCTCGCAAGATCAGAACTTCAAATAACATACAAAACCACGAATCAAACCCCAAAATGCATTATGCAAGATTTGAAAGTCAAGAACTTACATATTCCCAACCATACGTCGGATTCCTACCAAACTAACTCGGAATGAGACAAAACTTTGCACAATAGCCTCAAAGTCAAGTGCCGGTAAAACTTATGAACTTTGCACACTTTTAAATTTCAAACTTTCGACAATTAGAGTAAAATCAACCTAAGAACCTCCAAATTAAATTTACATATGCATAAGTCCAAAATCACCATAAGTATCATTTACTCAAAAGTCAAACCTTAGTCAACTCTTCTAACTTAAAGCTTATGAATTGAGAATTACCTTTCCAAATCAACTTCGAACCTCTCGAAAGTCAAAACCAACTATACGCACAATCATAATGCATAATATGAAGCTACTAAGGGTATGAAACCCCGAACGAAGGGCTAAAGCTCAAAACGTCTGATTAGGTTGTTACATTCTCCCATAGTTAAACATATGTTCGTCCCCGAACATGCCAAGAGTCATTCCAAAATTTCCAAAACACTGTATGAGTCATCATACACATATGTATGGGTGATCTCACGTCATCTCAATCCATATGACCCCATTACACAATCGTGACTGAAAACTCTTCCTTCAACCTTAGCATGCAATCCTTAGAATGAAATTCCATCTTCTGGATCTCCCTCTCCAATAATATCCTTTTATATACACTGTATCAATCTCAAGAAGCTGTGATAAACCATAAATGTATTCCCAATACGCAACCACATGATGTACCGCATAACTCATATGCCCATAGTAATGACTTCCGACCACAATAACTCCTCATTACCAAACTCATTAATTGTAATATAGTTGATGACACATAAAACCTTGTTCCAAATCTCGCAATGATGAAAATGAAGAAAGAGGCTTGTACAAACTCATAACCACCCATCAAATCAATGTCATGGATTTCTCTCGCTCGACAAGATCCGTTACAAAATTATGAGCTGATTAGTAACATTCTTCCTACAAACATACATTATACAAATTCAATTGCACAGATTCCATGTCCAATAACCTTGTCTTACCTAGTACAAGCTGCTCGACCTACATTCCATGTCAAATACCATCAAGAATCGCATATGAGGCGATCCGTGCACCAACAAGAAACCACTCGAATATGATCAGTAATTGAAAAAGAACCAAAAGGGAACTATCCAAAAATTTAAATAGATACAAGTATAAGAGCATAATTCTATGAATCCATCCCACGAGGGAGAAACAAAAGAAATGGAACGATCACAAGGAATCATATCCAACATATCCTCGTTGCAACATGCAACCTGACACACACATAATACCGTTGCGTCGTGCTACCCAATCTACATATATCAATCCACACAGGTATACTGACCATGATACTCATATTCACTAAACATTCATGTAACAACATCAAACATGTAAAGTGTATAACCATAACCATGGGAAGACGGATAACATACTGCTCTACGAAAAAGTCCATGTACGGCTAAAATGAAATAAGTAGATAAACATATAAAGAGCCATATCGCTCAAAACAAGACCTGAACAGAATAACAGAATGTGTGTGAATAATCAAGTATTATCACAACCCGTCATAGCAGAAGGAAGTAGAACATGAAACATATTACGGCATGAATAACATCCATTATGCCCGCTGACGCATCCATAGAAAATGATGTGTTGAATGAGTGAATCCAATTCAGTTTAGGATAAACATTCTCATTAGACCTACTATAGGGCTTCCAACTGATTCCGACCATTCCGAAATAGGTCAATAGCCTTTCAAAAGTCCATAGTGACCCCCGACACATACAATCAACGGCCAAATTATGAATATTGTTCAACAGTCCGCCACCATAGGTATATCCACCTCTTAAAAGTATGATCTCCAAATTGAAGAGTGCCAGGATCTCCATATTAAATCTTTAATTCTCTCGCTCAAATGACCAAATTGTCATGTATACACAATCACCCCATGAGATATACTCCCATAACCTTTCGCACCAAGTTACAAACCCTGGACTTCAATGGCTACTAACCATGCAATTTTTGTAGTAAGATCCAAGCATCCACAACCAATACACAATGCATCTTACACAAAACACAACTTTCCTAGGAGATATATGCCTACACTTTAGCATGCCACTTTTATCAGTCCATTAATATGTAATTAATATCCATTGTACATGTACATGTATTCTTGTATATGCTTTTCGATGTGTTATGACTGGGTTGATAGCACATGAGTTGTCTGTGCAGATCTAAGTTATGTTAGCATGTAAGTTTTCCGTGCAATGGTTATATATGCATGTGAGTTTTCCGTGAAATGTATGGATAAGGATCCATCCCCCGAGGGTCACCCTCTCACGTTTCTCTCTTGATGTTGTACACGAGTTATGAATAAAATGGACAGTGTGTGTTGTGGTTATTGCATTTCTTCTCTGCTTGCAATTACCTTGGATATATACATGTTTTATTCTCATATCTTCTGTATATGCTAGATCAGGAATATATACATGCCTTTTTTTGCATATTTTCTCTATACGCTGGATTGATTGACTGAAACACAGCATATCACAATATATTGTGCACGGAGGAGGCTTTGTTTGTAAATTATAACTTGATACTATTATTTGCTGTGTAGTTTTGATATTATCAATTGTATATGTTATTAGCAAGTATCATTGATAATTCTTACCTCTATTACCTTGCTACGGTTAGTTATGATACTTGCGGAGTACATGGGGTCGGTTGTACTCATACTACACTCTGCACTTAATTATGCAGATCCAGGTGTTGGACCGAGTCGGGAGTAGCGATGATCTATTACTGAGTTTGCCTTGAGAGATGAGGTAGAGTTGCATTTCAACCGCAGTTTTGGTGTCTCTTTTCATTTAGCAGTGTTGCTTTCGACAATCTATCTATTATGTTTTTAAGACTTGTACTTCTATTTTAGAGCCTATGACTCTATATTTACCAATTCTGGAGAATTTAATATGTATCAATGATGTTATTTTATGTTGTTGGCTTTAGACTTGTATTATTTATTTCTTCTATTGGAATTCGTTATTGTTATGTGAGGCTTGCATAGGAAGTGCCTTAGGCGCCATTACGATCGGTTATTGGTTTTGAGTCGTGACATGTTGGTACCAAAGCCATGGTTCATAGGTTCTATGGGTCATGATCAAGTTTAGTAGAGTCTTGCAGATCAGTATGGAGATGGTTGTACTTATCTTCGAGAGGCTAGAAAACTATTTGGAAAAATCTTCACTTTCTTGCATTCTTGTCGTCCGGGTTTGTTATTTACGAAGTTGAACCTTTACTCTTCTATTCCATCCTAGATGATCAAGAAATGTTCAGCCAGATCAAATGGATGGGCACCAGTGCCTCCAGTGAAGTCTGTGAGAGGCCAAGGTGGTGCTTGCGCTACAACCAGAGCAATACCTATGGAGCCACCAGTTGCTCCAGTTGAGGAGAAGGTTTCGGAAACTATTGAGCCGGTGGGACCAGCTCAGCTACCAGTGGCAACTATTGATATGCCTAGTCTTCAGGAGACTTTATCTCAAATTTTGAGTGTGTATACAAGCTTGGATCAGGTGGCATGCTACCAGTTGCACTAGCTACCTCTCAGGCTAGGGGATGAACCCACACTCCCACCGCCTGTACACGAGAGCAGCTAGCTCAGGGTTATCAAATACCAGGGATGTTGCCAACTTAACCACTTGTTGCTGCTCGGGCCGAGGCTAGATAACCAATGACCGATAATGAGGAGAAGAGGTTGGAGAGATTTTAGAGAATTTTTTCCTCCCCAGTGATCAGTGTCACCAGATTCTTCGCACAATGGATATTATGGTCTCCGATGGAGTTGACTTCACTACTTTTCATCTCATAGGTCCAAACAACAGATGGTGGCACACCTATGAGTCTGGTAGTCCTGCTGGCACAGCACCACTCACATGGAATAAGTTGTTAATTCTCTTATTAGACAAGTTTGTTCCATAGACTTGTATGGAGGAACTGTGTAGGGAGTTTGAGCATCTACTCTAGGAGGGCATGACTGTAAATGATTATGAGATGAGATTCACGGAGTTGTCACATCACGTAGTATTTTTGATCCCTAGTGAGAGAGAGAGAGAGAGGATCAGGAGGTTCATTGATGGCCTCAACTATGGTCTTAGATATGTTATGGCTCGAGGGTCCAAGATGGATGCTAGATTTGACAAGATGGCTGATATTTGTAGATTCTTGGAGCATGTTCTCAGGCTGTAGAGAAAGGAGCAGGAGGCCAAATGGCCCTGTGGTTCGGGTGCTTTTGGCGGTACCTCATCTAGAGGACATTCATATCACAATAGAGGTCATCCTTTTAGGCCTTCGCAGCCAGTTCATAAGATTCCTCATGGTTCATAAATTAACCACAACTCATATAGTTCTCGCCCAGTTCAGTCATCATTTAGTGCGCTGCGGCACATAGTTCTTACCATGTTTCATCTGCTCAGTGTTCCTTAGGAAGTTACTCAGGTTATCAAGGACTGTCGTAGAGTCAGCAGTCTCTTATTCTTGTATATATTCACTATATCAATCTCAATAACCCATATAGAATCAAAAAAAAATTCTAATACTATAACATTATCTTCTGACCGCAATAATTTCTTATTACAAAATGTGGTACCAGCAAAAATACCTCATCTCAAATAAATCCTTGTTCTAAGGCTTCAAAACAATGTTAGTAATGAAAGAAATTTGTATAAAATCATAACCACCTACCATATTAACAAGTAATGTATTTCTCTCGGCCGGTAGGAACCATTGCATGTTCTAGGTTACCGAACAACATTATCCTTCCATATATACCTTATCCAATTCCGATCATTCTAATTATAGGTCTGTTAGCTTTGTATCGTATAGTACAAGCTACCCAACTAATAAGTCACATTAAATTCTACATGGTACCTATACCATAATCGTTTGTGCACCGTTCAAAGAATAAACTAAATATGACAAATATGTTAAAAAGCAACTTATCACCCTAGACTCGTTGTGTTTGTGGTGGTTTTTTAACAAGTCTATGAGTATCTATACTACTCACTCCATCTATCCTCTATGCCACTGTAATGCCTTGGATATTTTTGGGTTGAATTAACTATTTAAGGCACGTTAATAAATATAAGAAACATCGTTTTGGGTCCTAATCAACGCTATGATCCTACACAGGGGTAGCAATATACATGGAATGCTTAGACATGAAAGGCATGAGGGTCAGAGGTCCCTCTAAGGACATGGCTTAAGAAGTTGAACAAAAGGATGAGGAAAATAATTGAAGCCCTACATGGCCCACGCATAACTACGTGGTCGATTCCAGCAGAAAAGAGAAAGATGAACAGAAAGGGATCAACTACATGGCCGATTTATGTGGCTGAGCTACGTGGGCAACGCAGGATGCATGTCTAGGTTGTGTGGCAAAATTAACTCATCTTTTCCCACATAGGCCCCCATCTATAAATTTCCACATCCAAAAGAGAGAAAACATTTACCAAATTTCATTTATTCTTAGGTGTTTGGAGGATGGTCCTATCTAGGATATTAATGTAAGGCCCCGAAAAATTTCAACGTGTAATGTAAATCACTCCTTAGTACAAATTACATTGCATGGTCTTAACAAGATGTTGAATCACAAAATATTGCATGCACTTACTCTTTGAACGAGATGCATTATTCGCGAATCCACTCTATCACACATTCTCTTATTTACAACCTCTTATGGGATTGATCTCTACAATTATGTCCTTGATTTGAGTTATAACTCTAGGATTAATACTTCCCACTTTCTTAAGGGACTATACCTGATGAATTTCTTACAGAATCTTTTTTTTATTTAAATGGACAACATATGCTCACTTGTGCCTATGCATGCACCGTCGTAAAGTTTACCTATGTGGTGTCATGTTCCATGCAAAGCATCCTAGTGTTGTGATCCTTCTCGAGTCACACTTTTTCTCACTGGTGTATATGGCTTCTATGGTTTGAATAGTTACGCTACTCTCTTGCGAGTATCATCATGAAACCTTCTCACTCTCTAGTAACGTAAGAGCATATCTCAGCGCCTATCATATGGGTGCATGTCAATCGAAATGGTCATTGTGTGCATAATCAACTTTCGTGTATAAATTTGTGTCCATTTGGGACATCCCATAGTGAGTAGCTCACTTTGTTCCTAGTATTGTGGTTGCCTGTGACGTGGTCTTGTATTGCATTTTTGGAGTAATATAGCTGAAGCATGTCCAGCCCATAACAAATGTTTATTTTCTCTTTATACCTCTACAACATGTGTTAATTGTGTTCCTTAGTTATTGAATTCATTGTACTAGCTTCGCAACACTTTTTTCGATAAACATGAGAGAACGTGTCCTTCTATGTGTCACTTTAACACTTCATTTCTCATAAGTAACCTTAATAGTCTCTCCATCAAGACCAAATGCACCTTTGGAGGTTATCATAGCACAACACTTGCTTCTCATGTTTTCCTGTCTTTCATTATCATCTAGGTACTTCTCAAGTCAAAATCCATGGAGAACTCATTATGAACATATGCAAACCTTCCATGATTATTTTATACCATCTCATTGGGTTATGTTGTCTTTACACACTCAACTTCTAGAATCATTGACTATGTCATTGTCATGTGCGGGGAGTTTTGCTATCCTTGGCATTCCACCTCCCTGGGTGGATAGGAGTTTTATTTGTCTTTCTCCCTGGAGCATCATGTTAACCATTAGAACCCCTCTAAAAAATACATGATTTCATCCCAATATAAGATGTCCTAGCTATGTGATTTCACTCATGAAAGGTTGAGATTAGATGCTTTCAAATTTTTGCACATATCATGAGAATATTGATTTGGAAGACAAGTTGTCGTATCTTTAGTATCTCATATAGGATCAACTATCGGGAAGGGTTAAGTTGTTTGAATTATGATAATCCCATAAGTTTTTAACTTCTTTTCATCCTCGTGGGATTGTGGCATAGATTCCGTATGTCAGTTAATGATTATGAGTGTAATTCAACTTTATGTATTTTTTTTCTTGAAATCACTATCACATCCATGTTGCAGGAATCTTCCCATTTTGAGCTAAACTAATTTTCCTTACACTCAAGGAGGCAACCGGTGTAACATTCTTGACCACTTCTCCTTATAGCTTACTATTGTCGGGCAAGGCATATATGGAAAGGAACAATTGTTACTATCCCTTGCATAACTCGTCACCTCCCAAGAATAGCTGATACTAACGTCGTCATCCTCCCGATCATGCCTCCCATGTATCTCATGTCTAGAGATACTACTTCTTTTAGTTCTTAGGATCACGTACATGGTTCCCCACATTATCAATGCGTGCTAGTTACCTCTATGAATCATTTTTCTAATAATTGATGTTATCACAATGATTAACCATGTCAGCATCGCTAGCAGTGATCTTTCTATCCCTTAACATATGACCTCGTGAAATACTCTGCTCAGTACATTAATGGATTCCTGAATAATTCCAGCCTAATCTTGAACTCCGTTGTTCCTTATTATATTAAATCTATTGGGTATTGAAGGTTGTAACATGTCAAAGAGGGAGCATCACCCTATGATCACATATATTCGATAGGTAATTTTATTGCCAATTTATGATAGCACATCTTAGAGTGATTGTTGAAGGTCATCAAAGGTTTAGTGTGGGCGTTCGCATAGAGATTAATAGTTGAGGAGGGGGAGCGGGTTATTATCAATATTTTCTCCCTGAAGATTTTACGTGAATTGATAATGAAGGTGATATAAGTGTATTTCACATTAGGCCGAACTATGAGTATGATGTTTCCCCATCATTGTTCTCCATGTATTCTGTGTTGTCATATGTCTATGTCTAAGAAGATAGTTATAAATCCTTTGTGCATCATTCTGATGAAAATTATTGAAGGTGAAGTTAATGGATAGTTAGGTTATGTGAGGTATCTATTTGTTATCCTTGTTTTATGAGTTTGGGAGTTGAGATTTTTTCCGTGAATGTGTTATGGAAAAGTCTGTAAGTCTAAGAGGCCACCTTGAAGGCCGAGAGTGTCTTGGAAAGAAAATATTTTCTCTTGATTGTATATCAATTTGTTTTGATTTGAAAGGTACCTTCTACGTGTTAATTTAAAAATGTGCAGTCAGTGTCCAGGTATCATTATGATATTGTAGTGCTTGTAATGCTAAGATTAGTGTTATTGACATATACATTGTGGTGATTTGTTGATTTGTGGGTGTGTTGTTAGGATGGTTTTGATGGTTCTCTAGCTAGTGGATAGGCCTAGTTACAAAGGAGACTCTGCCGAAATTTATGAAAATTTTGGAAGTTAGTCAGAATTTAAGGACTTGAGGTAGGTAAAAAAGGGATAGATTATGTTAAGTGTTTGGGGAGGACTTTTCTTCTGATTCGAGGATGAATGATCCTAAGCGGGGGAAAATGTAAGGACCCGAAAAATTTCTATGTGTAATTTAACGTCTTGTGGTGTCGAGTTACGCTAAAGTGTTCATAAGTAGTACATTTATCTCCGTGGCTCGCAAGCTCGCCACGCGTCGGACTTTTTGGGTGAAGAATGCACTAAGTTGTTGAGGAATCTTTTTGGCTGAAGAATGCGATTCTGCAGTCTGGTTTGCGACAGCAGAATTAATATGTAGGCCACATAAGTGTCGCAGAGTGAAGCAGAAGTTGACCTAAGTTGAAGACCATTGTGCGGCGCATTATGCAACCGCATATCAGGTCTGCGGTGCATTTCACGACCGCAGAATAAGTCTGCGGGCCGCAAACCTTCCGCAAACCCAACCCCAAAACATCCCAGTTCAGACCGCAGATCTGAGTCGGAGGGTCCATTTTTTTAATTTTTATAACCCGACCCCATTTTGATAAATAATGTTTGGGGCTTCATTTGGGGAGATAGATGATTTTAGAGGGAGGTAAGAGCAATATAGAGAGAGAAAGAGGTAACCTAGCTTTCCAATCATCCAATCTTGCTCAAATCTTCAAGAATCAAGGTAGCTAGTCGCTAGATTATCCTCCATCCGGGCAAGTCCTACTTCTAAAGCTTGCATGCAAGAGGTTAAGAGTTCAAATATATTGTGGGGTTAGAAATAGGCCATGCATGTGACACTAAGTTATAGTATGTGGGATTAATGAACTATTTTGGGTAGTTCTTATTGAAATTGGTTGAGGGAATAAGGAATTTCCATTGTAGAACCTTGTGGTCTATTTCACATGTTAGGTGTTTGATGAAATTATTAAGAGAGTTATACCATGGGAAGTCTTTCTAATTATTAATTGATTTTCGCTATCTTCCTATAGAATATTATTGCTAGAGGTGTTGGTGTGTTGTAATAACTTAAGGAAAGCTAAACCCGGTATGTTGGCTAAACTTTCTCTCTCGGAATTTAATTCCATAATGTTTCCATAAGTTTAAGCATGACCGGCTCAAAATCCCTAATTTCTATGTTCCGTGTTATCCCATATAAACTCTTAAACTTGATTATTCCGAACGAGCCTTATATTGAACGGTAGAAGTTTAAAGCATGTGTTGCTTATTAAAATGGAATGGCTTTGAGTTGTATTTTAAATGTAAACTGGTATACCAATTAGGTGAGGAAAGCTCGATATGCTTTAATACTACTAATTGCTCGTATGTCTAGTAAATATCTTGATTGAGTGTGTCTAGTTGTTGATAAACTATAAATATGTTTGAAAATGAATTAACTGAAATGAGTAAATAAAGTGTGGATAATGTTTATCATTGTGCCTAGTGATGCCTATGAAATGAGAAAATATATGAAACAGGTTACGAAATGAGCGTCGACTCAATTGTTTTAAAATGACTTCTAAAAGTAGAATTTGCCTAAGAGCTCTATTGAGGTATGTATGGCTGAACTCCCTTCTTCTTAGAATCGAACCTTTGGTGTTCGAGTAGTTGGTGTAAGTTCATAACTTGATCGTGCTAGAATTGTCTACCTAATATGTTGTGTTGAAAGATTCATGTTCAATAATTATTCTAAATGTTTATCATGTCGTCATGCTATTTGAGAATGTGTATGAAATTAGGAATCCGTGTTGAGAAAGGTTAAGGATTAATGTCAAGAATCGAATGATGGTTGCTATGCCAAATTTAATGAAAAGCATATGTGTGCTTAGGATTTTCCAACCTTCTTCGTCATGTGTGCAAGTGCGATAATAATGTCGAATATGAAAAAGGGGTAAACTTGAAAATGTAAAGCACGACCAAGAGCTAATAACGATTTAATAGATAAAGACTCTCGTGCCAATGTATCAAAAGATGGGAAGGAAATGTAAAATGAGATGATTGATTGAATGGATGATGTATCAATGGAGATGGCTTAGACGATCAGGCCGTGATCAGACACCATGCCGCATACATGGTGATAAGTGTGCTGAGAATGATGATTGGAATTGTGGACAATGTTGATGTCTCAGACGAGATGACCTAGCCGGTCGGGTCGAGATCAGACTCCGTGTAAGAACACAGTGGTATTGTGGATATTGGCACATGGCACTAATATTACCAACCTAATAAGATGAAAAGTGAACCGAGAACTTATGTGATCACCTACTTGACATTATAGTACTTTGTTTGAAGCTTTTATTGTACAACATGATTGTTTCCCTTTTATTTGTTTCCTTGTTCCTTCTATTAAAGTTGGTGTTTAGCTTTACATACTAGTACTATTCGACAGTACTAACATCCCTTTTGCCGGGAGCGCTACATCTTTAAAATGGATTTAGGTGGTTCCATAGCAGACAGTGTTGGTCGCAGCTAGTGGCGCATCTTCTTTTCAGCGGACTTGTTGAACCCCACTTCGTTTCGGGGTCATGTATCATTTATTTATTATGTACTTTGTATTTCGAGGTATAGCCGGAGCCTTGTTCCCGCCATTTTCATATTACTCTTCAGTTGTATTTAGAGGCATCGTATACAGGTTTTGGGTGGTGTTTGATATTGGGAATTGAATTAGAAATATTGGTATTTGGCAAACATGTTTTTCATCATATCTATAAAAGTTTTAATATTTTGGATTTTTTGGTTGAAACTGCTAATGAAAACAAAATGGAAGTTATTAATGAATATTTTCAGAATATGATTAATGGAGTACATCTCCTCTTTATTCAAAGCTGAATTTGGGTAGAATGAAATCTATCGGGCTTGCTCAATCGGGTTTACTAGGTTGAGTGCCAGTCACGCTCCTCGGTTTTTGGGGCGTGACAATTAATTATCTAACCATGGTGAGTATGTTTATTCATTGATTTGCAACGACCTGACCGGTCATTTTTAGTGTTTGAACCTTGTTTTCCTTACTTGATGCTTTCCATATGCATATTTTGTGTTTCATGACTTGCGGGGATAGGTATTTTATCTCCATAGGATTCGGGAGTGAATTGGAAGACTTACTTTCCTTTTGAAAGCTTACATTGAAAGAGTTAATCAAAGTTTGACTTTTGTGTAAATGGCATCGGATTGATAATTTGAAGGTTCCGGTAGGTTCCTATGGTGATTTTGGACTTTGACGTACGTTCAAATTTAGTTTTCGATGTTCCTGGAGGAATTTGAGCCTATTTGTCGAAGGTTGACAATTTGATGAATTAGAGAGTTCTTACGTTTTACCGATAGTTGACTTTGGTGATAGCGTGATCCTATTGTTGTTATGGAATATGGAATAGGTTCATTTTGTTTTATGGAACTTGTGTGCAAATTTTGGTGGTGATCCAGATTAGTTAGGCATGAATTGATTGGAAGTTTAGAAGTTCATGAACATAAGAGAAAAGAAACTTGTGGGTTGATCCTAGATTTATAGATGTGATAGTCACATATATGATTGAAGGATTTAGATAGGTTAGGCTAGTTTTTATGGACTTGTTAAAATGTTTTGACGAGGTCCCGGGTGGCTTGGGCACGTTTCAGACTACCTGGGCAATGTTTAAATTGACAGATTTGTTTAATGTCTGGTGTTCAACACGTTTGCGATGGGAGTCTCCCGTTAGCAATAAACAAATTGAGCAGGAGGAGAATTGTAATTTGCGTTCGTGATGGGGTAGTCGCGTTTGCGAATAAGGGGCAGAGAGCTAGAAGGAAGCCTTAGCATTCGCGAAGGCTTGGTTGCATTGGCGGAGAATCTTGGTAGACAAGGCATCGCGTTCGCGGGGTCATTGCCGCAATCGAGTAGGAGGATCTAGCAGTACATGGCGATCGTGATGGCGCCTTTGCTATCGAAAAGAAGGAAATTCTGGCAGAAACAATTTTGTGCTCCATGAACGTAAGGCATGGACCGTGTTTGAGAAGGGTATGCTTGAGCATAGTATTTTAAGTTGTTATTTCGATATTTTATCACATTCTCTTATATTTTGAACCATAGACATGGAGATGGGAGATTTTGCTTGGATATGTTCATACAAGTCCAAGGGGTAAGTGACTTCTACTTATTTTTGGTATTACTTCAAGAATCTATATGGATTAGTAATTCCTAAAATATGAAATTTTGAAAAGAAACATGGGATTTCATCCTACAACATAAGAGAGTAGAAATTGAGGGTTTAAGCTATGATTTAGACTTGGATTTTGAAACTAAATATATATTTGGACTTGTGAGGTTATGTGTAAATGGGAGGTGCCCCTAGACTCATGTTTTGACCATGTAAGCCCGAGGTTGACTTTTTTGACTTTTTGAGAATTGATTAAAGATTGAAACGCTATTTGGAGTTGACTCCTAAAACTTTGTTTTAACATTAATGAGTATTATTTGGCGAGATTCGAGCCGGTTGGAGGTGTGTTCTAAAGGGAAGGCAACTTTGGCAGGGTGATTTGGCTTGTTATGGTAAGTATCTTGTCTAACCTTGTTTGTGAGTGAATAAACTATATGATATGACCTTATTCGTCTAACTATAATACGTGAGAAGCGACATATATGCAAGGTGACGAGTGTATATATGGGTGTTATGTATGATTCATGATCAAATTAGACTTTACGCATCTACTATACCTTGATTGGATGGTGTGATTTCTATTGTTTATGTTTTTTTCATTTGTATGACTAAGTGAGCTTATCCTATCATGCTAGTGGGCATGTTTAGGATTATTATCTCTTAATTGGCCAAGGTAATGTAACGACCCGGCCGGTCGTTCCGTGAGATTTACCCTGTTTCCCCCATTTCTACATTTGTCATATATTTCTAGCCTATTCTTTTTTTGTGTTGGATCAGTTGGTTTGGGTCTGGAGTGGTCATGGTGAGAATTGAGGCATTTAGTCTCTCAAAGTAGCCTAATAGTTGAGAAAGTCAACTGAGAGTTGACTTATTAGTGAACGACCTCGGAATGTTGATTTTATCGCTCGGATAGCTTCATTAGGTGATTTGGGAATTAGGAGTGTGTTCGGAATGAGGTTTTGATGTCCGGTGTAGAATTAGGCTTGAATAGGCGAAAGTTAGTTTTTGGCGATTTCCGGTCGGTAGTGGAAAATAGGCTATCGGGGTCGGAATGGGATTCCAGAAGTTGGAACAGTCTGTAATTTCATTTTGGGTATGTGTGCAAAATTTCAGGTCAATCGGAGGTGTTTTGGTTGGTTTCGGCGTAGTTGGCAAAATTTGGAAGTTTCAAAGTTCATAGGCTTCAATTTGATATAATTTTTGTGTTTTCATGTTGTATTTGGTGTTTCGAAGGCTCGACTAAGTTTGAATGATGTTATGGGGTGTGTTGGTAGGGTTGGTTGAGGTCCCGGGGGCCTCGGGTGTATTTCGAATGCTCAAACGGGCACTTTTTGGCCTTAAGAAGACTGATGTTTTCAAGTGTTTTAGCAGCAAAGAATCCTTCAATGCGATCGCGTGGAATCGTCCGCGATTGTGTAGGGTAAAAGAGTGGGGCATGCATTTTTTTCTATGCGATTGCGTGGTTAGGATTGCGATCGCGTAGGTTGGTCAGGTGAGGCAGTGCGATCGCATGGGTGTTGGAGCGATCGCGTAGAGGATTCTGAGGTGCATGTATGGGGTGGAAAGTTTTTCTGTGCAATCGCGTGTAATTTTTGCGATCGCATTTAGTTGGCTGGTTTGTGCATCGCGATCGCGTGTCTAATATCGCGATCGCACTGAGGAAATTATATGGCTGGGCAGAATGTTTGATAGGACATTTGAGCGAGAATAGTTCATTTTCCTCCATTATTGAACGAATTGGGAGCTTTTTTGAGAGGGTTTGAAGATGAAATTGAAGTGAATCACTTGGAGGTAAGGTTTTAAACTTCATAACTCGTTTATATCGTTTTCTAAGTAATTAAACCGTAAAATTGTTGGAATTAAACCCAAATTTGGGGAAGAAGGGTGCATGGAAATTGGAATTTTCTTTTGAGGTTTTGAGTGGGCAATTTTGGTCCGATTTTAGTGTTCTTGGTATATATAGAATCGTGGGAAGACGAGGATTCTAGTGATGTAAATTTTATCAAATTTTGAGACGTGGGCCAGGGGCTCGGGTTTGGCCGAATTTCGAGATTCTTGTATAATTTGATAGTTTTCGAATGGGTTGTGTTCCTTTAGCATATTTTAATGATGTTAAACTGGTTTTTGCTAGATTCAGAGCAATTGGGAGCCAATTTGAGGGGCAATAGCATAGCGGACGAGTGTTGTGGCCCGGTAGAGGTAAGTAATGGTTATAAATCTTGTCCTGAGGATATGAAACCCCGAACTATATATTTCTCATTGATTTTAGAATGGCACACAAGTCGGATGACGAGTATGTGGCGCACACTGATTTTTGGATTGGACTAGGTCCTCTCCGCAGGCAACTAATGAGTTGCATATTTTACTCAAAACCTTATGTTAAATTATGTTCTAAAGATTGTTGAAATATTTGGGCTATATGTCGTGTTTGGGGCCTCGTGCCGATCTGTTTAGACCCCTTGGGGGCTTTTTACTGTTGTTTTCCTCACTATTTACTGATGATTTCACTCAGCCACATTGTGCTTACTATTTTCGAAACTCAGCCTGATTTACACTACTTTGAGATTTAAAAATGATATTTTGGGTCGAGTACATTATTTTACTGATTTGCCCGAGGGGATTTTTGAGTGGTTCTGCTGAGTGAGGCCGAGGGCTTGATTGTGAGGATATGATACGCCATGAGTTTGCTTGATATTAGCGCTTGGGCTTAAAGAGCCCCTCCGGAGTCTGCACACACCCCTAGTGAGTGCACCGAGTGCCGAGTGTCGAGTGACGAGTGATTGGGAGGCATGAGTGACCGTGAGGTGGNTTTAAGTCATGATGACTTCATATATCTATGTTTATACTGTTGGAAAGAAAGGTTGTGCATATTTTGAATTGATGACATTGATTTCTATGTGATTTCTTGCCAGTTAGACTTGATTTATTTTCATTACTACTGAGTTGGCGTACTCACATTACTCCCTGCACCCCTGTGTGCAGATTCAGGTGCAGATACCGAGCATTAGCTATCTTTTCCGTGCAGAGCCAGAGTGCGGGATATAGAGGTAGTTGTTCAGCGTCCCCAACATCTCTGTTTTCCCTTCTTGTTGTAGCTAGCTATTCATTCGGAGGTTTTGTATTATAATAGTATACCTTTGGCTTATTCTTCTTAGATGCTCATGACATGTTGGCTCCGGGTTTTGGGGTTGGTGGCACTGTTTATTGGCCTAATGTATTTAGTAAACTCTGTACATTTTATGAAATGCTTGAAATTAGATTGGAATTTTGAAAGAAATTGTAAACATGTGGTTATTGGCTAGCCTAGTTCCACGATAGGCACCATCACGGCCGGTTTAGGTTTTGGGGTTGTGACATTTTGGTATTAGAGCCTAGGTTACATAGGACTCAACGGTCATAACCAGGTTTAGTAGAGTCTTGCATATCGGTACGGAGACGTCTGTACTTATCTTCGAGAGGCTGCCAAAATTTTTGGAAACATTTCTATATTTCTTGAACTCTTTCGTGCTAATCTATTGATTCTTCAAATTTGACCTTACGTTGTTTCATTATCTCACAAATGGTGAGGACATGCAATACTGATCAGAGTGACCAGTCACTGGCTAGACCAGCGAGAGGTCGAGGTCGTGGTAGAGGTAAGGGCCAGCCCATGCAGCAGCCGGGGCAGTACCACAGGATCCCCCTATCGGTCAGGATCAAGTTCTCGCCGATGGTGTTCCAGCGGGACAGGCTTAGGCATCGGCAGTGCCTATGGTTACTCCGGGTCGTCACGAGACCCTGTCTTAGATACTGACAGTGTGCACCAGTTTGGCTCAGGCAGTCGCCATGTCTTCTTCTGCCACCACAGCCCAGGCTGGGGGAGGCAATCAGACTCCAACTGCCCGGGCACCTGAGCAGGTTGCATGGGGTATTCAGGCACCGGAAGCAGGCCTAGCTCAGCTAGTTGCTTCGGTCCAGAATTATGTAGTCCCTGCTATGCCTAAGGACGAGCATCGCAGGTTGGAGAGGTTCAGCAGACATCAGCTTCCGACTTTCAGCGGTACAGAGGGCGAGGATGCCCAGGGGTTTCTAGATAAGTGCCAGAGGATACTACGTACTGCGGGTATTATGGAGACCAGTAGGGTCTCATTTGTTATATTTCAGCTTGCGGGTGCTTCCTTTACTTGGTGGGAGTCATTCGAGAGGCGTAGGCCGGTTGGTTCAGCACCTCTCACCTGGCAGCAGTTCTCCATGATCTTTTTGGAGAAGTATGTTCCTCAGTCCCACAGAGAGGAGCAGCGGAGGCAGCTTGAGCAGCTGCACCAGGGAGAGTTATCAGTTACTCAGTAGGATATGAGGTTTTCCGAGTTGGCTAGGCATGCTTCTGAGATTGTCCCTACTGATAAGGATAGGGTGAGGAGGTTTGTAGATGGTCTTTCTTACAGCTCCGACTATTTATAACTCGGGAGAGAGTACCGGGTGCTTCATTCGAGCAGGTTGTTGACATAGCTCGAGATATTGAGTTTGTTCGCTGCTGGGAGCGGGAGGAGAGGGAGGCCAAGAGGCCTCGTGGTTCGGGCAGTTCTAGTGGTGCTCCCTTCAAGGGGCAGTTTCAGTAAGGTAGGAGCCGTTCATTCAGGCCTCCTCAGTCAGGCTGCCCAGTGTATAGTGGTGCATCTTCGGGGCATGGTCCCCGAGGTTTTTAGCCAGGCAGTACTTCATTTGGTGCCCTCCCAGCTCAAAGTGCAGCTCGAGCACTCCCAGTTCAAAGTTCTACTATGCATGAGTCTTCCAGTGGTCGTTCGGGTGCTAGGGGTTTCTATCAGCCCCCTCCTCCAGCTCCAGGGAGTTGTTTTGAGTGTGGAGAGTTCGGGCACGTGTGGAGGCAGTGTCCCTGCCATTACGGTAGATCTTCTCAGCAGAGGGGCCAGCCCTCGACTTCAGCTCAAGTTACTTCACCACCCACCTAGACAGCCAGGGGTGGTAGTCAGTCAGCCAGAGGCCGCCCTAGAGGGGGAGGTCGAGCAGGGGGAGGTCAGGCTCGCATGTATGAATTTCCAGCCAGGCCAGATGCTGTGATTGAAGGTATCGTCTCAATCTGTTGACGAGATGCCTTGGCTTTATTTGACCCTGGTTCTACATATTCCTATGTTTCTTCATATTTTGCCCATTTTTTGGATATGTCCCGTGAGTCTCTAGTCACCTCTGTTCATGTGTCGACGCCGGTAGGCGATATTGTTGTTGTGGACCGTGTGTATCAGTCGTGCATGATATCTATTGGGGGTCTGGAGACCCGAGTGGACCTACTGTTACTCAGCATGGTCGATTTTGATATGGTATTGGGCATGGATTGGTTATCTACGTGCCATGCGATTCTTGATTGTCACGCTAAGACCGTGACCTTAGCTATGCCAGGGTGTCCGAGGGTTGAGTGGAGAGGTGCTTCTGAGTATATGCCTAGCAGGGTGATTTCTTACCTGAAGGCTCAGCGCATGGTTCAGAAAGGGTGTCTATCTTATTTGGCCTTTGTGAGGGATTTCGGTGGTGAGACTCCAGCTATTGATTGAGTTCCTGTGGTGCGTGACTTTCCGGATGTGTTTTCTGCAGACCTGCCAGGCATGCCACCTGGCAGGGATATTGATTTTGGTATTGACTTGGTGTCAGGCACCCAGCCTATTTTGATCCCACCTTATCGTATGGCAGCAGCGGAGATAAAGGAATTGAAGGAGCAGCTTCAGGAACTCCTGGATAAGGGGTTCATTCGTCCTAGTGTGTCACCTTGGGGTGCACCGGTGTTGCTCATGAAGAAGAAGGATGGGTCCATGCGTATGTGTATTGATTATTGGCAGCTGAACAGAGTTACGGTGAAGAATCGGTACCCCTTACCCCGCATTGATGATTTGTTTGACCAGCTTCAGGGATCTATAGTGTTTTCCAAGATTGACTTGAGATCTGGGTATCATCAGTTAAAGGTTCAAGATTCTGACATTCCGAAGACTACTTTCAGGACCAGATATGGTCATTATGAGTTCTTGGTTATGTCATTTGGGATGGCCAATGCCCCAGCTGCATTCATGTCATTGATGAACAGCGTGTTTCAGCCTTACCTTAATTCTTTTGTCATTGTGTTCATTGATGACATCCTGATTTATTCTCGTAGCCAGGAAGAGCATGCTCAGCATTTGAGAGTTGTGTTACAGAGGTTGAGGGAAGAGAAGCTTTATGCAAAATTCTCCAAGTGTGAGTTTTGGCTTGGTTCAGTAGCTTTCTTGGGGCACGTGGTGTCTAGTGAGGGTATTCAGGTTGATCCGAAAAAGATAGAGGTGGTGCAGAGTTGGCCCAGACCGTCCTCAGCTACAGAGATTAGGAGTTTCTTTAGTTTGGCGAGATATTACCATCGCTTTATGGAGGGATTATCTTCTATTGCTTCGCCTTTGACCAGATTGACCTAGAAGGGTGCTCCATTCAGATGGTCTGATGAGTGTGAGGAGAGCTTTCATAAGCTCAAGTCAGCATTGACCACAGCTCCGGTACTAGTTTTGCCTAATTGTTCGGGTTCTTACACAGTTTATTGTGATGCCTCTAGAGTTTGTTTGGGAGCGGTATTGATGCAAGACGATAGGGTGATTTCCTACGTGTCTAGACAGTTGAAGGTGCACAAGAAGAATTATCCAGAGTACGATCTTGAGTTAGCTGCCATTGTTCATGCCTTGAAGATTTGGCGGCATTATTTGTATGGAGTGCAGTGTGGGATTTTCACTGATCATCGTAGTTTGCAGTATCTGCTAAGGCAAGAGGACTTGAATTTGCGTCAGAGGAGGTGGTTGGAGCTTCTCAAGGATTATGACATCACTATCTTATATCATCCGGGGAAGGCCAATGTAGTGACCGATGCTATCTTCCAGTAGCAGAGCGGCCATTATTCCTTGATGTTCAGGCCTTAGCGGGTCGGTTGGTGAGATTGGATCTATCAGATCCCACTCGGGTATTGGCTTGTGTAGCCTCCAGGTCTTCTCTTTACGATCAGATTAGAGCACGCCAGTATGATGATCCACATTTGCTTGTTCTTTAGGATAGGGTCTGTCGCGGTGATGCCAGGGATGTGATTATTGGTGATGATGGGGTCATGAGGATGCAGGGCCGAATTTGCGTGCCCAATGTAGATGGGCTTCGAGATTTGATTCTAGCAGAGGCTCATAGTTTGCGGTATTCCATCCATCCAGGTGCCGCAAAGATGTATCAGGATTTGAGGCAGCATTATTGGTGGAGGAGGATGAAGAAAGATATTGTGGAGTTTGTGGCTCGGTGTCTAAACTGTTAGCATGTCAAGTATGAGCACCAGAGACCAGGTGGATTGCTTCAGTGATTTGATATTCCGGAGTGGAAGTGGGAGCGGATCACCATGGACTTTGTAGTTGGACTTCCACGGACTTCGAGGAGGTTTGATGCTATATGGGTTATTGTGGATCGGCTGACCAAGTCCGCGCACTTCATTCATGTTGGTACTACTTATTCTTCGGAGAGGTTAGCTGAGATTTACATCAGGGAGATTGTCCGATTGCATGGGGTTCCAGTTTCTATCATTTCTGATAGAGGCACTCAATTCACATCTCAGTTTTGGAGAGCCGTATAGAGAGAGTTAGGTACTCAGGTGGAGTTCAGCACAGCGTTTCATCCTCAGGCCGACGGGCAGTCGGAGCGTACCATTAAGTTTTTGGAAGATATGTTGCGTGCTTGTGTGATTGATTTTGGTGGTTCATGGGACCAGTTTTTGCCACTAGCGGAGATTGCATATAATAACAGCTATTAGTCGAGTATCCAGATGGCTCCGTATGAGGCTTTATATGGTAGGAGGTGCACATCTACGGTTGGTTGGTTTTAGCCGGGCGAGGCTAGGCTATTGGGCACAGACTTGGTTCAGGATGCGTTGGGCAAGGCGAAGTTGATTCAGGAGCGGCTTCGCACGGCGCAGTCTAGGCAGAAAAGTTATGCGGACCGGAAGGTCCAAGATGTGTCTTTCATGGTTAGGGATAAGGTGTTGCTGAAGGTGTCGCCCATGAAAGGTGTTATGAGATTAGGGAAGAGGGGGAAGTTGAGTCCCAGGTTCATTGGGCTATTTGAGGTGCTTCAGAGGGCTGGGGAGGTGGCTTATAGGCTTGCTACGCCTCCCATTTTATCGGGTATTCATCCGGTGTTCCATGTTTCGATGCTCCGGAAGTATGTTGGTGACCCGCCTCATATTTTGGACTTCAACGCGGTTCAGCTTGAGGGCGATATGTCATATTAGGTAGAGCCAGTGGCTATTTTGGGTCGGCAGGTCAGGAAGCTGAGGTCTAAGGTATTTTGGGGCCTCGGTTATATTTCAGATGCTCAAACGGGCACTTTTTAGCCTGAAGAAGACTGTTGTTTTCTAGTGTTTTAGCAGCAGTGAATCCTTCAATGCGATCGCGTGGACTCATCCGCGATCGCGTAGAGTAAAAGAGAGGGGCAGGCAGTTTTTCTATGCGATCGCGTGGTTAGGATTGTGATCCCGTAGGTTGGTCAGGTAAAGTAGTGCGATCGTGTGGGTGTTGGAGCGATCGCGTAGAGGATTCTGAGGCGTGTGTGTGGGGTGGAAAGTTGTTCTGTGCGATCGCGTGTATTTTTTTTGCGATCGCATTTAGTTGGCTGGTCTATGCATCGCGATCGCGTGTCTAATGTTGCGATCGCACTGAGTAAATTAGATGGCTGGGCAGAATGTTTTATAGGCCATTTGTGCATTTTCCTCCATTATTAAACGAATTGGGAGCTCTTTTGAGAGGGTTTGAAGAGGAAATTGAAGGGAATCAGTTGGAGGTAAGGTTTTAAACTTCATAACTTGTTTATATGTCGTTTTCTAAGTAATTAAATCGCAAAATTGTTGGAACTAAACCCAAATTTGGGGAAGAAGGGTGCGTGGAAATTGGAATTTTCTTTTGAGGATTCGAGTGGGCAATTGTGATCTGATTTTAGTGTTCTTGTTATGTATAGAATCATGGGAAGACGAGAATCCTAGTGATGTAAATTTCGAGATTCTTGTATAATTTGATAGTTTTCGATTGGGTTGTGTTCCTTTAGCATATATTAATGATGTTAAACTGGTTTTGGCTAGATTCGGAGCAATCGAGAGCCAGTTTGAGGGGCAAGAGCATAGCGGAGTAGTTTTGTGGCCCGGTAGAGGTAAGTAATGGTTATAAATCTTGTCTTGAGGGTATGAAACCCCGGACTACATATTTCTCACTTATTTTTAAATGGCGCACATGTCGAATGACGAGTATGTGGCGCGCAGTGATTCTTTGGATTGGACTAGGTCCTCTCCGCAGGCGACTAATGAGTTGCATATTTTACTCAGAACCTTATGCTAAATTATGTTCTAAAGATTGTTGAAATATATGGGCTATAAGCCGTGTTTGGGGCCTCGTGCCGATCTGTTTAGACCCATTGGGGGATTTTTACTGCTGTTTTCCTCACTATTTACTGATGATTTCAATCAGCCACATTGTGCTTACTGTTTTCGAAAATCAGCCTGATTTACACTACTTTGAGATTTAAAAATGATGTTTTGTGTCGAGTACCCTATTTTACTGATTTGTCCGATGGGTTTTTGGAGTGGTTCTGCTTAGTGAGGCTGAGGGCCTGATTGTGAGGATATGATACGCCGAGAGGTGACTTGATATTAGCGTTTGGGCTGAAGGAGCCCTTCCGGAGTCTGCACGCACCCCCAGTGAACGTACCGAGCCGAGTGCCGAGTGATGAGTGATTGGGAGGCATGAGTGACTAAGAGGTGTTGAGTGAATATGAAGTGCTGAGTGACTGATTATGAGTGACTGTGAGGCATGCCCGAAGGGATGATTATGATACATGTTTTGCCCAAGGGGCTACCTATGATTTTTACTACTTTCACTCCGGACTTATGAAATATGTTTTGCCCGAGGGGCCTCTATATGATTCATTTCATTTTCATACTAAACCTTTCGGTTTGAAGTTGTTAAAAATACGCACTCTTCAAAGGACTTTTCTGAAGTGGGTTTTAAGTCATGATGACTTCATATATCTATGTTTATACTGTTGGAAAGAAAGGTTGTGCGTATTGTGAATTGATGACATTGATTTCTATGTGATTTCTTGCCACTTAGACTTGATTTATTTTCATTACTACTTAATTGGCGTACTCACATTACTCCCTGCACCTCTATGTGTAGATTCAGGTGCAGATACCGAGAATTTGCTATCTTTTCCGTGCGGAGCCAGGGTGTAGGATATAGAGGTAACTGCTCAGCGTCCGCAGCTTCTCTGTTTTCCCTTCTTGTATTAGCTAGCTATTCATTCGGAGGTTTTGTATTATAATTGTATACCTTTGCTTATTTATCTTAGATGCTTGTAAATCCATGCTCAATTTTTAATTTGCTACTTCCTATGGAATATTGTATATTATGAACACGGGGTAATGCGTTGGGTAGGAAAGGCAATCCAGGTCCGCTTGACCGGGTTCATCCGGTTGGGCGTCGATCTCGTTCCTCGGTTTTGGGGCGTGACAGACATACCCATAATATCTATAACAAAAATGTATACTAAGACTACGGCAAGTCCAAAGAAGGGATCTTCCCAACAACCGCTGAACTGGGAATCCTACTGTGGTGGGGGAGTTGTGTCTACCTATCTATCAGGACCTGCAGTATGACATGCAACGTCCACAAATAAAGAGGACGTCAGTATGAATAATGTAATGAGTATGTAAGGCAGGAAAGCATAAGAAAGAACAGTTATGTAAACATGGATAGAGAATATACAACCTGTAACATTTGGGTACCTCTGAGGGCTACTGACATGAAAAATATGATACATACATACATATACATAAACTTTTAAAACATATGCCTCTATGGGCATCATCATCATCATATCATACCCGGCCGTAATAAGCTCGGTAAAACGTACCCGACCACGTGGAGCTCGATAAAATCCAACTGATCAGTGGTTGCACAATAGGTGTCGTACCCGGCCGACTATAGCGCGGCTCGGTAGAGTAAAATATATACATATATATATAATGCATGTAGTACTCATTGGAATCATATTCTGAAACTTTCGGAGTGACGTAAGGTCAATATTCTCCGCACACGTTATTAGGACTAACTCTTCATCAAATATCTTATAAGAATCAGGAAGTACCAACAACATTGATAACATAAGAATAAAAGAAGCAACCTCAACATCAATTATTCCATAAGAAGGGAAACAATGTAAGTACTGCTAGCTCCTAAGAGTAGAGTATCTTTGGAAGCTCCTCCATTGCATTATGTACAATCGGAGTCGTGCAAAAGAAGTAAAAAGATAGCCTCATATACCTTGTATATACAGTGCCCAACCTCAAGCTATGCAAATGTCACGGCTCCTTAGTCTACAATAAGAGAAACGACACTATCATTATCATTTAAGCGTCACAACTATTATGTATCGACCACAATCTATTTTACGATGAAATGGACAATACCTACCCTGTATATATGACTTCAAAAAATTCAAAACAATCACCAAACATCCCAAACAACATCAATAATAATCAATTGAGACTCCCAAAATAGTCCACCAACCAACAACATTACTATCAACCCTTTCGATATATATTTCACAAGTTCTAGCTTCAATGACTTAGCCGTAACTTGGATAATCTTAAATACATGTAGATTAAGAGGTTCCTCACCTTTAAACAGAAACAACAACTCCAGCTTGACCTTAATTTTCCACGAAATATCCCTCCAATGCTGCCACAACAACAGGGAAGCAAAACTAGCAATCAATGTTCGGTACTAGAATTACTTTAAAAGGCTTGAAATCACTTAGGGTTGATATTAAAAACTTGAGGGAGTATTTACAGAACATAAAACCTTTAAAGCAACCTTCCACACGAGCTTGAACAGAACAAAATGAACAACAACAAGAAGAACAAGAAACTTACTAACGCCACGGCATTCCCGACACTTGATTTGTGTTGTTTACCCTTTGTTTGGGTCTTGAATCTTCAGAGAATCTTAAGAGGGTATTTCTAGGGTTTTAAGGTCTAAATGTACTGAAAATTAATGACTTAAAACGGGCTCTAAGAATATTATATATATCCATCTCTCTTAAACCGACTATGTGGGACCCATAGATAGTTTCTTAGCGCAGTCTCGTGAAAATGTGAATATCTCTCAATTCTAATATCATATCGATTAACGGTTAGATGCGTTGGAAACTAGACCCATATATATTCAATTTAGTGGATAGATCACCCCGTTATTCAAAGGAAATTAGGAGAAAAGCTTAGTAACATTTGACCTAAAGTTGAAGTAAAACTATGAACCTAAATTGCGACAACTCTTTTCGACTTTTGTTTCATAACTCGTTTGACTTCGAGACTTATGATACAGATATTATGTGATTCAAATACCTTAATACATGACCTCTTAAGAATATCAAGAACCCCTAGGTCTGCCAAAAATACGGATTACAACATCCTTGATTCGTTTAACTTCTAATACTTGTTAATCACCCTTATACACTCTTGTATCATTTAAGACCAATAAGATTAACTTCTTATCATCTCAAAGATAATCTCTTCTCATATTTACGTCGACTAACTTATGGAATAAACGAACATACGTGAATATGGGATGTATCACCCTCTCTCCCTTAGGAACATTTGTCCTCGAATGTAAGGGTTTGTGGGAAGCCTAACTCATCGTGCATTCCAACGGTAATTTCTGGCCGAGTTTTTCCCCTATAAAATGGATACTAGACAATCTTTCAAGAAAACCAACATATTGCCTTGAAAGGCTACACAAATCATTATGGATATGTACATTATCTGCATATCACCATTTTGTGTTAAGGAAATGTATTCTCAAGCTATTGCTTACCTCATAGAGTTGTTTCACCTTCAAATGCATCCTGCGTTCCCCTAGCATCCTCGTTATCTTCATGCTGGAACAGGTAAGGGTATTTAGACTTCATCTCCTCTCCTGCTTCCCATGTTATTTCTTCCATGTTCTTGTTCCTCCACAATACTTTGACGGAAGCTACATCCTTTGTTCTCAACTTGCGGACTTGTTGATCTAATATAGCCACTAGCACTTTTGCATATGATAAATCTTCTGTAACTTGTACATCTTTGATAGGGACGAACCGATAAGGGTCTCCAATACATTTCCTCAACATAGATACATGGATCGGGTGGACAAATTCCAATTCGGATGGCAATTCTAACTCATAAGCAACCTGTCCAATTCGTCAAAGAATTTTGTACGGACCGATATACCGCGGAATCAGCTTACCCTTCTTCCCAAAATGCATAACACCTTTCATCGGTGAGATCCTCAGGAAAACCCAATCACCAACCTCAATCTCCAGATCATGACGTCGGACATCAGAATAAGACTGTTGCCTTCTTTGTGCCGTCCTCAACCGCTCTTATATCAGTTTCACCTTCTCAATGGCTTGGGAATCAAATCTGGCCCATATAATTCTGTTTCACCAACTTCGAACCATCAAAGTGGTGATCTACATCTCCTCCGGTATAGTGCCTCGTATGGGGCCATTTTAATACTGGAATAGTAGCTATTATTGTAGGCAAATTCTATGAGTGGAAGATGGTCATCCCAATTCCCCTTGAAATCTAGAACACATGCTCGTAGGATATATTCAAGTGTCTGAATGGTACGTTCAGCCTCCGTCAGTTTGTGGATAGAATGCAGTCTGAGATTCACTTGTGTGCCTAAACCCTTCTGAAAAGGCCTCCAAAAGTTAGCCGCAAATTGCGCTCCTCGGTCTGATATAATAGATATCGGCACACCATGAAGCATAACAATCTCCTTGATATACAACTTTGCATAATCTTCAGCTGTGTAAGTTGTCTTAACTGGCAGAAAATGGGCACATTTTGTAAGTCGATCAACTATCACCCATATGGAGTCAAACATATGATAAGAGCGAGGTAATCTAATAATGAAGTCCATATTAAAGCAATCCACTGGGTTTCTGATGTTCGATTTTTACTTGTTGACAATTAGGACACTGGGCTACAAATTCTGCAATAGACTTCTTCATGTTATCCCACCAATACTGCTCCTTAACATCATGATACATCTTTGTCGAGCCGGGATGGATGGAATATCGGGATTGATGAATCTCAATCATAATCTTCTCTGTCAACCCTGCCAAATCAGGCACACATAACCGGCCCTGGTATCTCAGTACCCCATCTGCTCCGATCTCAAAAGCCGTAATTTTACACTATTGAATGCTCTCTCTCAATCGTACTAAGGTAGGATCTTCGTATTGTCGTGCTTTTACCTCAGCTACCAAAGATGATTCTGATGTATTATGTACAGTAACCCCTCCGTCATCAGAGTCTAACAATCTAATTCTCATATTGGCTAGCTGGTGAAGCTCTTTAGTCAACCCCTGTCTTCCTGTCTCAATGTTTACTAAGCTTCCCATTGACTTACGACTAAGAGCATCTGCCACAACATTGGCTTTACCGGGATGATACAATATCTCGACATCATAATCTTTAAGTAATTCAAGCCACCTACACTGCCTCAAATTCAACTCCTTCTACTTGAAGATGTATTGTAAACTCTTGTGATCTGTGTAGATGTCAACATGGACGACATATAAGTAGTGCCGCCATATCTTCAAAGCATATATTACTGCAGCCAACTCCAAATCATGAGTCGGGTAATTCTTTTCATGCTTCTTCAATTGTCTTGATTCATGAGCAATCACCTTCCCATGTTGCATCAATACGCACCCCAAACATATACTTGAGGCATCACAATATACCACATAACCTTCTGTTCCTTCTGGGAGAGTGAGCACTGGCGCAGATGTCAGACGATTCTTTAACTCCTGAAAACTTCGTTCACAAGCGTCAGACTACTAGAACTTAGTAGCTTTCTGTGTTAACTTAGTCAATGGTGCTCATATAGAGGAAAACCCTTCTACAAATCGCTTATAATATCCTGCTAGACCCAGGAAGCCGCGAACTTCTGATGGTGTTTTAGGTCTCGGCCAATTCCTTACTACATCGATCTTTTGAGTGTCGACACTAATACCCTCGCCAGATAACACATGGCCAAGCAATGCTACTGAGTTCAGCCAGAATACACATTTGGAAAGCTTAGCATATAATTTACGATCCTAAAGCGTCTATAATACTATCCACAAGTGTCCCGCATGTTCCGCCTCTGAATGAGAATACACCAAAATGTCAACAATGAATACGATCATGAACACATCAAGATAGGGCCTAAATACAGTATTCATGAGATCCATAAAAGATGATGGGGTATTCGTTAGCCCGAACGACATCACTAAGAACTCAAAGTGCCCATATCTTGTCTGGAAGGCTGTATTTGGAATATCCTTCTCTTTGTCCCTCACCTGATGATACCCTGAACGTAAGTCAATCTTGGAGAAATACTTGGCACCCTGGAGTTGGTCAAACAAGTCGTCAATACTTGGAAGGGGGTACTTGTTCTTTATGGTAAACTTATTCAACTTACGATAATCAATACACATCCTTAACGACTCTTCTTTCTTCCGCACGAACAGGACTGGCACACCCCAAGGTGAAGTCCTAGGCCTAATAAATCCCTTATCCAGCAAGTCCTTCAGTTGTGCCTTCAACTCTTGCAACTCTGCCGGGGCCATTATGTATGGAGGAATAGATATGGGTTGAGTGTCAGGCAACACATCAATACTAAACTCAATCTCCCTTTCAGGAGGAAGGCCTGGGAGTTCATCTAGGAAAACATCCGAAAATTCATTGACCACGGGGATTGATTATAGAGTAGGCGGCTTCGTCTCCGCATCCCTAACGCGAACGAGATGATAAATGTACCCTTTAGAAATCATCTACCTTTCCTTAAGATAGGAAATAAGCCTATCATTTGGCGTAGCAATGTTCCCTTTCCATTCAATGACGGGTTCATCAGGAAATTGAAACCTAACCATCTTCGTACAACAATCAACATTTGCATAGCATGAGGCCAACCGATCCATTCACATTATCACGTCGAAATAAACCATTTCTAATTCAAATAAATTCGCCGAGGTTTGACGACTACAAATCATTATTGTGCAACCTCTATATACCCTTCTAGCAATCACAGAATCTCCTATCGGAGTAGATACTGCAAGTGGTTTAATTATCAATTCAGGTTCAATGCCAAACTTATTAGCCACAAAAGGTGTAAAATATGATAATGTAGATCCCGGATCAATCAACGCATATACATCATAATAAAACACAGACAATATACCTGTAACAACATCCTGAGACGACTCGAGATCCTGTTGACCTACTAGAGCGTAGGTTCGATTTTGAGCACCACTCGAACTCGGCACTGCACCTCTACCTCTATCACGACCTGTCGACTGATGAAAACCCCGTGCTGGAAGTCGAACTGATGAGGAAGAACCAGACAAAGATCCAGTTGGCTGAGCCATACTACCACCTTCTCTGTTAGGACAATCCCGCATCATATGGCCAGGCTGTCCGCAAGAATAGCACGCATCAGAACCTTGACGGCACAATCCAAAGTGAGCCTTTCCACACTGACCACAACGGGGTGTTGGAGGTCTCATCTAACTAGTATCCCTATGATATTGCGAGCTTGATGCCCGCGAACTCTGACCTGGACCAGAATAGGTAAATCGACCATACAGAGGCATCTGAAACTGTGGAGGAGCACTAGCTATAGGTGGCGCCGAACTCCTCGAAGAATGGGGCCTAACACTACCTCTGAAGTCATGAGAATACCCTACAAATCTCGCCCTCTTATGCTGGCCCCTATCCTGCTCCCTATCTGCCCTTTGCTGGAGCTTACGATCCTCTAGGGTCTGGGCATAAGCCTGAATACAGGAAATATCTATGCCCTCCACCAGGGAGGTTTTCATTCACTCATTTATCAGATATGGTCCCAACCTGTTCACGAACATATGCACCCTATCACTCATCTCGGCCACCATATGAGGAGCATACCTTTCTAAAGAATCAAACTGCGTGCTATACTCTTTCACACTCATATTACCTTGTCTAAGGTTCAAGAACTTATCACTTCTAGCTCGTCGTATCTCAACTGGAAAATAGAGACGAAGAAAGGCCTCAAAAAATACCTTCCACACAGCTGGAGGGGCGTTCAGACCCTTGGATCTCTCCCAACTATCATATCAAAAAACCGCTAAATCCTGTAATCGATAAGAAGTCAAATCTACTGCCTCTGTATCTGTAGCATGCATAACCCGTAGTGTACGATGAACCTGGTCAATAAAATTTTGTGGCTCCTCCTTGGGGTCTAATCCGGAAAACACTTGAGGGTCTACACTAATAAAATTACGAACTCTCGTACTATCCGGTTTATCAACAACACCTGTATTTTGCCTATGAGCCTGAGCAACTACCAAGCTAGTCAACAGCTGCACCACACTCCTCATATCCTGGTTTGTAGTGCCAGACGGAGGAACTAGTGGTGCTGGGTGCCTCCTAATATCCTCTGGATGAGACGGAGTAAATGAGGTATGAGACGACATCTCACTCTGAGCCTCACTTTGGCCTGCTCTGGCTTGAGGCACCTGACCGGTACCCTCTCCGCCAGCTATATCAAGATGTCTACTAATCGCTTGCTTCCTAGTCGAAGGCATCGCCGAAAGAAAATAAGGTTAATATTAAATACGAACGCTAAAGACTCAACTCTATGCACGATCAAGATTAAGGAAGAAGGAAACAACCCTAGATGTCATGTAGTCTCCTGATTATAAATGTGGTGCACTACATATCCATAATCAAGACTCTACTAGACACGGCTCATAGACAACCCCTAGGACAGACCTTCTCTGACACCAAGTTTGTCACGACCCAAACTAAAGGATCATGACTAGCACCCGGGCCATACTTGCCGAGCACCAACGAACATTTTATCTAATCTTCTTTATTATCTTTAAGGGCTGACGAGATCAATAAAAATGGTATATATGGATCATGAACAATCAACAATTAAAGATAAGGGCATGGACATACATCATATGGGATGACAAGACTGCTAAGAAACTACATATAAGGTACGAGCTACAACGCTGCCATGAAAGACTATACAACAAAAATTAGCCCACAAGGCATACCAAACTATGCATGAGTCGACACCTGTCTATGAGCCTCTAAAGGAGCATAAGTGATGCAACATTGTTGGAACAGGGCCCCGACATACCCATAATATCTATAACAAAAATGCATACCAAGAATACGGCAAGTCCGAAGAAGGGATCTTGCCAACAACCGCTGAACTGGGAAGCCTACTATGGTGGGGGAGCTATGTCTACCTATCTATAAGGACTTACAACACGGCATGCAGCATCCACAAATAAAGAGGACGTTAGTACGAACAAAGTACTGAGTATGTAAGGCAGGAAAGCATAAGTAAGAACAGTAATGTATATCAGGGATAGAGAATATAAAACCTGTAACATCTGGGTACCTTTGAGGGCTACTGACATGAAATGCGTGATACATACATACATATACATAAAATTTTAAAACATACGCCTCTGTAGGTATCATCATCATCATATCTTACCCGGCCGTAATAGGCCTCGGCCACGTGGAGCTCGGTAAAACCCAACTGATCAGTGGTTGCACCATAGGTGCGGTACCCAGCCGACTATAATGCGGCTCCGTACAGTAAAATAGATACATATATATATAGATACATATATATATTGCATGTAGGACTCATTGGAATCATATTCTGAATCTTTTAGAGTGACGTAAGGTCAATATTCTCTGTACACGTTATCAGGACTAACTCTTCATCAAGAATGTTATAAGAATCAGGATGTACCAACAACATTGATAACATAAGAATAAGAGAAGAAATCTCAACATCAATTATTCCATAAGAAGGGAAACTATGTAAGTACTGCTAACCCTTAAGAGTAGAGTATCTTTGGAAGCTCGTCCATTGCATTATGTACAATCGGAGTAGTGCAAAATAAGGGAAGTTATATCCTCACATACCTTGTATATATACTGACCAACCTCAAGCTATGCAAATGTCATGACTCCTTAGTCTACAATAAGAGATACGACACTGTCGTTATAATTTAAGCGTCACAACTATTATGTATCGACCACAATCTATTTTACAATGAAACTGACAGTACATCCCCTGTATATATGACTTCACACAAGTCAAAAAAATCACCAAACATCCCAAACAACATCAATAATAATCATATTAAGCCTCCCAAAATAGTCCACCAAGCAACAACATTACTATCAAGCCTTTCGATATATATTTCACAAGTTCTAGCTTCAATGACTTAGCCGTAACTTGGATAATCTTAAATACATGTAGAGTAAGAGGTTCCTCACCTTTAAACAGAAATAAAAACTCCAACTTGACCTTAATTTTCCACGAAATATCCCTCCAATGCTGCCACAACAACAGGGAAGCGAAACTAGCAATCAATTAGGGCTTTTCGGTACTAGAATCACTTTAGAAGGCTTGAAATCACTTAGGGTTGATATTAAAAACTTGAGAGAGTATTTACAGAACATAAACCCTTTAAAGAAACCTCCCACATGAGCTTGAACAACACAAAATGAACAACAACAAGAAGAACAAGAAATTTACTTGCGCCACGGGATTCCCGACACTTGATTTGTGTTGTTTGCCCTTTGTTTGGGTCTTGCATCTTGAGAGAATCTTAAGAGGGTATTTCTAGGGTTCTAAGGTCAAAATATACTGAAAATTAATTACTTAAAACAGGCTCTAAGCATATTATATATATTCATGTCTCTTAAACTGACTATGTGGGACCCATAGAGAGGTGCTTATGCAGTCTCGCAAAAATGTGAATATCTCTCTATTCTAATATTGTATCGACAAACGGTTATATGCGTCGGAAACTAGACTCATAGATATTCAATTTGGTAGGTATATCACCCCGTGATTCGAAGTAGATTGAGAGAAAAGCTTAGTATCATTTGACCCAAAATTTAAGTAAAACTATGAACCTAAGTTGCGACAACTCTTGTCGACTGTTATTTCATAACTCGTTTGACTTCGAGACTTATGATACGGATATTATGTGATTAAAATACCTTAAAACACGACCTCTTGAGAATATTAAGCACACCTAGCTCTACCAAAAATACGGATTACAATATCCTTGATTCGTTTAACTTCTAATACTTGTTAATCACCCTTATACACTCTTGTATCATTTATGACCAATAGGATTAACTTCTTATCATCTCAAAGATAATCTCTTTTCATATTTATGTCGACTAACTTATTTCATGAACTAACGTATGTGAATATGTGTTGTAACAACAATGAGAGGATGTGTTAGAGGATATGAAATGGGCCTCGACTCAACTATTTAAAAATGACTTCGAAAATAGAATTTGCCTAAGAGCTTTTGTACTCAGTTCATGCCCCTAAGTGGTTCTTTAACTAATGATTTGCTTATTAATATATCCAGTGTGATTCATCATTTCTGGGGAAGAGTATTGCAAGAATTAATGGTTTATTGATTCTTTATGATTTTGATGTGTGTTTCTATTGTTGGTTGGTACGCCCCGTTCTTTGAGAAATAACCTTTTGTGTTTAAAGTTTCCATTACTAAGGAAATCAAGGTATATAATTTCAAAAGTATTCTATATGTTGATATTTGATGGTGATCTTTGAATTTTAAAGAGGTAAAAGTGTGGGATATGAAATACGACCATCGTGCCAGGAATAAATAATCTTGTGAATGGCCAAATGGACCAAGAAAATATTGTTGTTGTGAATGACGGGAAACACTAATAAGAATTTGTACAATGTGACAGATGTTAAGGTTAGTACAATTGTATTTATGTTAGATTTGTGTGAAAATCAAATAAAAAATATTTTTGGGAGTATCATTAGCAAAATCGAGGAAGGATGGGTCATAAGGCCCACACCTAAAACTAAACGTGTCGGTGTAGGAGTGGATTGTGATTATTCCCCTTATTTGGGATGAAATTGAAATATTGGTAAAATTGATATTATTCCCCTTAATGGGATGAAATTAGTAACAACTGTGAATTTGAAAAGTCAACCCACACGGTATATGTGGGAAGGCGGGCTAGCTGATCGAGTGGAGATCAGCCATGTTGCACACATGGTGGTACTACTCTTGGTAACAACTTTCATTCACATCACATGTCAAACCACATTGTTCGTGGTGAGATGGCCTAGTCGATAGGGCGTGATCGGATGTCGTGCTAACAAAGATGGTGTTATATCGGTGCTAATGATCTCAGATCCCAACCAAAAATATATGTTATCTTTGTATTTTAAAAAAAATTTATGTTTTAACTAGATAGTTGGATATTGTTGATTGTGACTTGTTGTTTCTATGTTTTGCCTTTTCTTATATGGGCATTCTATTTTGAAAGAGGACTTTTAGCTATACATACTATTGCTATTCGACGGCACTAACGTCCCTTTTTCCGAGGGTCCTGCATCTTTAATGGATGCAGGTGGTTCCACAGTAGGTGGACGTGATCAGTGATAGCGCTACTCTCGTTTTAGCAGACTTGGTAAGCCCCACTTCATTTTGGGGCCATGTATCTTCTGTTTTTCATGTACTTTTTATTTTGAGGTATAGCTAGGGCCTTGTTACCGGCATTTTCATATTACTCTTCAGTTGTACTTAGAGGCTCTGTTGACAGATCGTGGGTGGTGCTTGATATTGGGAATTGAAATAGAAATGTTGGTATTTGGCAAACATGTTTTTCATTATATCTATAAACTTGTAATATTTTTGAAATTATGGTTGAAGCTGCTAGTGGAAATGAAATGGGAGTTGTTAATGAAATGATTTCAGAGCTTGATTAATGGAGTACATCTCCTCTTTATTCATGTATTAGCTTGGGTAGAAGAAAATCTAATAGGCTTGCTCGGCCGGGATCACTCGGTTGAGCGCCAGTCGCGCTCCACGAGTTTGGGGTGTGACAATTTCATATCAAGTGACTTGTCACATTAAGATGTCTTATCACATCATGATGTCTTGTCACATTGAATTTTGACGGGACAGTAGATTTGACTGAATTTGATCTGTATTTTGAAATAAAAATGTGCCTTATTATTTATTAAAATGCCAACTACCACAATAATGTTGTAGTAATTATTTTTATTTTTTACATTAAAATAAATTAATGTAAAAATTCTAATATTTGGAAAATAGTACAATTCAACAAACTATGCTGAGAATTAGAAAAATACATAAAAATAGTAGTATTTAATTAATTACAATAAAATGATAAAATTCCTACATTTTGTAAAAATAGGAATAATTATCAATAAATTGCATTAAGGCTAAATAGTGTGCAAAGACCACGTTTAATCATTTTTTACTAGGAAGTTTGCATAAGTTAATTCTTAAATATCGAGGGTCAAAATTGAGTGTCAACAAACCTTGCCAACCTTGTCACTCTTTCAGACTAAGGTTAGGCTTGCTACTTACTGAGTACATGTGGTCGGTTGTACTCATACTACACATTTATACTTTATGTGTAGATCCATGTGATGCTGATAGAGGTGATTACTAGGGAGTTTTATATATGTATCTATTGGAGATTTCGTGGTAGCACTGTTGTCCCATTTGCAGGCCTTGAAGCCCCTTTCCTTACTTCATGCTATTACTGTTTAGTCTTTCGGACAATTTTATATTTCGTTTAGACCTTTTATTTACTTATTCTATAAAGCTCATGTACTCGATAACACCAAATTTTGGGATGGTTTCAGTTGTATCGTTATTTTACTTCAGTTAGTTATGCTATTCCACTATTGAGACTATTGTTACTATTCTTAAATGTCTATTTCTACATATTTTGTTTTTGTCTTTCCTAGTAAGGTGTTAGGCATCATCACGATTCTGGCCTGACATTCTATCATGCTAGTACAACATTATAGGTATTTCTCGCATGCTAGTTTAACGTTATGGTTCACACGTATGTTGGATTACATGTTTAGGTTGCTAGGCATTCACTGTACATAAGCATTAGAAGTTGCACATAGAATTTCACACTTAATTGTGATTATGACATAAGTGTTTTGCATGTGGAATTGGCACGTGAGTTGTCAGTGTTGTTTGAGACATATGTTTAGGGCATATGGACTCACATTCTTGTTGTGCGTGGATGTGGGTCCATCCCTAAGAAGTCATTGTATCACTAGATTACCACAAGCAGTGTGGGCGTAGGTTTCTTTGGCACGGTGAGTGCTAGTAGCTGGCCCTTGCATTTCATATAAATTCTGACGCATATGCTACATGCATTGGACTTGATTGGCTAAGATATTATACATCCTGACACAGCTTAAACTGCGCATATTCTAGTATGTTTTATATATCTTACTGATCATACGTGGTACATATGGATCATGTAGTTAGCTGCATATATATTACTTTTATTATTACTGATGTACATAGCAAATGCAGGTTTATAAGGTGAGTATCTTTCGATATCAAACCTCGCTACTTTCTTATTTCGGAAGGTTGATGATACTTACTGAGTATGAGTTGGTGTACTCATACTTTACCTCTGCACCTTGTGTGTAGATATAGATTGATATGTCATGAAGATCGTGAGCGACCATTAGAGAACAATCAGTGTTCCACTTGTGAGCTGCCAATTTACTCACGGTAGCTTAGAATCATGCATTTGCTATTTTGCATTTTAGATAGATGATGTATTATTCCTATAAATCATATTATGTCCTATTTTAGTAGTTTATGACACCAGTTCCTAACGGTTTATTTTCGTCTTCTGTTCTATCAGAAGTTGCTATTTATACCATATTTCTTGTCTTAGACATTGAACATCATTTTCGGGGATGCGTTTGAAGGTTTATTCTGTTATGGTTTGCCTAACGGATAATGGATTAGGTTCCATCATGAAATAGTGACATTGGGTCATGACAACATACTTTTGAAAAATTTAATGGACAAAACTGCTTAGGAATATGCTTAAGGACTATTGGAACAATAGTTCCTCTTATCGGATTTTTACCAATTCTCATCAACTAGAAGTAGTCTTTATCTTTTATGTTTATCCTTTTAGTTACACAAGTAGATCTAAAGTTATCCTCCCATTTAGAGTATGTTTCAGTTAGTTTATTTTGATAGTCTTTACGTTGAACAAGTCTCCTAATAAAGCAGTGGCCTTAGGTACTTGTATGTATACTCAGCTTGCTATTCAATACAAAACAAGGTTTTTCCATCATTTCTTAAGTCTTTATATTGTATCTGAGCCTATACAACTTTAACGAGTACGAGCTAAATTTTTTTTTTCTCTGCACCGAATTCCTCTTTCAATGGCTAACAATGGAAACAATCTCAGAGTTGTCAATGCGGAATAAACAGATGGTACAAATACCATAGTGCAATTTAATCCTACCTCCCAACTACCTATCAAACTTAGTGGCAGCCATGCTTATGCACGGCCATAACCTATATGGTCACCTTGATGGATCTAGGCCCAACTCCTAACCACACTATCACCCTTGGCACAAACATATCCCCTAACTCGGCCTACGTACCTTGGTTCTGTCAACACCAACTCATTCAAAAATGCCCTTATGGCTTCAGTTGACCCCACCATTGCCTCCACGGTCGGTGTGGCGGACTCATCCAAGATGGCTTTGGATGCCTTGCACACTGCTTATGCAAACAGGTCCTAAACCAGAATTCTTAGTTTGTGTGATCAACTTGCCCGGATTACCAAAGACTCTCGCTCCATTACCAAATATCGTGAAGCAATTCGGTCTCTTTCCGATGAATTAGCCACTGTAGGTGTGTTACGAACCCAATTTTCCTCTGTAGGATGTCGTGATGGCACCTAGTCTCCACGACTAGGTAAGCCTAATATTTGATAACAATTGAACAAATGTAATTAACAAAATACTTAAACCCAATCTGATAAACTCTTATAACTTCTCAAAAGTAGAATCTCAATCATACAATCCCCAAGAACTATGGAACAGAGTCATAAGCTCTATAAAATAAAACTGAGATATCTAATACATCATTGTTTGAAAGAAATAGAACAGGAAATAAAATAAGGAAGGTGACTCTACGACCTGCGGACGTCGGCCAGGAATAGCTTTAAATCTCCGTAAGGCAGCTACAAATGATCTCTAGTGACTGGCACGAGCAAACGTACCTGGATCTGTACGAAATTGTACAGAGGCGTAGTATGAGTACATCATAACGGTACCCAGTAAGTATCAAGCTTAACCTCACTAGAGTAGTGACGAGGCTAGTTCAAGACACCTACTAGGATATAAATAAGCACCATGAAATGTAGTACGGGGATATAATGGGAAGCGTAGAAATAACTAATACAAAACGAGATAATAACATGAACTAATACAAGAATTCAAACATATAAATAGCATAAAGGAAGCTACTAAATAGAACTACAATGATCATATACGGATAACAATTGCTAGAACAAGTAAGAATGAAACAACAAGGAATGCTCCCACCAATACTCTTTGAAACATGAAATAAACAGCAAGAATCACAATGAGGTACCGCCTCGTGTATAATGAAATTACAACCAAGGTACCCCTTCATATAAAAAAGAATCACAACATAGGTACCGCCTGGTATTCATATTTTTTAATTTAAATCACAATCTTTTCCTATACTGCCCAGTGAAAAGATTTTGAAATAGGTTTTGAAAACAGTTTTTCCGAAATAACTACACGCACCTTAGCCCACCTTATGACGCCGGGTGGCTTCACGTAGTTCCCTTACAAGAAACTTGCACATATGTCCCACCTTATACCGCCGCAATTGTGAACTGGACCTAATCGCAAAAGCAAACTTTTATTCGCAAGTGCGACTGACACTAAATTCTGGTTGCCTTCACAATTGCGAATGGGAAGTTGCAACTGTGAAAGCTGCCACCTTCTGTCGCCTTCGCAAATGCGACACTAGAGCACCATACACCAAATTTTGCCAACTTCAGTCCAAAACACTCTGGAACCTGTCTGAAACACATCCGAGCCCTCGGGGCTCCAAAAAGTTCCACACAAGTATAAAAATATCATGTAAACTCATTCGCACAGTCAAAACACAAAAATAACATCTAAAACTACGAATTGAACTCGAAAACGCATGAATTTCAAATAAATTTTCAAAAACTCCTAGAATTACAACTAAACGTCTTAATCCTATCAAATCAACTCCAAACGACACCAAATTTTGCCGACAAGCTATAAAACTCAATTTCGAGGTAATTTTCACAAAACTCAAAGTTTGGTCAACATTTTGTTAATAATTTAAACTCCTAAGTCAATAATCAAGGGTTGAAATCAATCTGAAAGTTTCCTGGAACGCAAGTAACCAACCCCGCAAGTTAAAAAATTATAAACACATATGAGTGAAGTAATAAAAGGGGGTAATGGCGCAATTACACATAATGACCGATCGGGTCGTTACACTCTCCCCCTCTTAAAATAAATGTTCTCCCTCGAGCGTGCATAAGGACATACTTGAAGTGGTGAAGAGACAAGGATAACGACTCCGCATGTTGTGCTCAGTCTCCCAGGTCGACTCCTCGACCGGATGACCCCTCCATTGAACCTTTACTAAAGCAGTACTCTTTGATCTCAATTTTCGGACCTGTCGATCCAAGATAGCCACAGGATTCTAAATATAAGTCAAATCCTCATCCAATTGGACTCTACTGAAGACTAAAACATAAGAAGGATCACCGTAATACTTCCAGAGCATGAAAACATGGAACACCGGATGAGATGCAGATAAACTAGGTGGAAAAACAAGCTTGTGGGCCACCTCCCCAATCCTCTCAAGGATCTCAGAAGGTCTGATTACCTAGGGAAAAACTTACCCTTCTTCTCGAACCTCATCACACCCTTCATGGGTGAAACCCAGAGCAAGACTCGCTCTCCAACAATAAATGCAACATCGCGAACCTTCTGATCCGCATAAATCTTCTGTCTCGATTGGGCGGTACGAATTTGATCCTAGATAATCTTGAACTTCTCAAAGGCATCTCAAATCAAATTTGCGCCTAACAACTTATCCTCCCCGGCTCAAACAACCCAACTAGAGAACGACATTGCCTCCCACGTGGGGTCTCATAGGGGGCCATATGAATACTCGATTTGTAGTTGTTATTGTAGGCGAACTCTGTAAGCGACAATAACTTATCCCAAGAACCCCTAAAATCCATAACGCATGCACGAAGAATATCCTCCAATATCTGAATAGTGCGCTCAGACTGTCCGTCCGTCTGAGGGTGAGATGATGTACTCAATTCAACTCGTGTGCCTAGCTTAGGTTTTACATCTCTCCACAAGCGCGATGTGAACTACGTACCCGGGTCAGAGATGATATACACCAGTACACCATGAAGTCAGACAATCACGCAGATATAGATCTAAGCATGTTGGTCTGATTAATAGGTAGTCACTACCGGAATAAAATGAGCCGACTTGGTCAACCTGTCCACAAACACCCATACCGTATCAAATTTCTTCTGAGTCCGTGGAAGTCCAACAACGAAATCCATGGTGACACGCTCCCATTTCCACTCGGGAACCTCAAGTAACTGAAGCAAACCACCAGGCTGTTGATGCTCAAACTTCACATGCTTAAAATTTAGGCACCGAGCTACATACTCCACTATGGCTTTCTTAATATTCCTCCACAAATAGTGTTGTCTCAAGTATTGATACATCTTAGCGACACCCACATGGATGGAGTACCGCGTAAGGTGAGCCTCTTGAATAATCAACTCACGCAACCCATCCACATTCGGCACACATAACCGGCACTGCAACTGTAGCAAATTGTCATCCCCAATAGTAACCTCATTGGCATCGCCATGCTGAACGGTGTCCATGAGGACAAGTAAATGGGGGTCGTCATACTGATGCTCTCTGATACAATCATATAGAGAATACTGAGAAACCACACAGGCAAGAACTCGATTAGGCTCAAAAATATCCAATATAAAAAAACGGTTGGCTAAGGTTTGAACGTCCAACGCTAGTGGCCTCTCCGCTGCCAGTAGATATGCTAAACTACCCAAACTCTTCTCCTTTCAACTCAGGGAATCGGCCACCACATTGGCCTTATCGGGATGACATAGAATGGTGATATCGTAGTCCTTAAGCAACTCTAACCACCTCTGCTACTTCAAGTTAAGATCTTTCTATTTGAACAGATGTTGTGGACTCCTCTAGTTGGTAAAGATCTCACAAGGAACACCATACAAATAATGCCGCCAGATCTTCAATGCATAAACAATGGCTTCCAACACCATGTCCTGGACAGGATAATTCTTCTCATAGGTCTTCAACTATCGAGATGTGTTTTGCATCGACACCGTGCCAAGAAAAACACGTGATGTATCACAATACACAATATAATACCCCGAGTCTGTAGGCAACACCAACAATGGCACTACATTCAAAGCAGTCTTAAGATTTTGAAAGCTCACCTCGCACTCCTCGGACCATATAATAGGAGCACCCTTCTGGGTCAATCTGGTCATAGGAGCAACAATAGATGATAAACCCTCTACGAAATGACGACAATAATCGTCCAAACCAAGAAAACTTCGAATCCCAATAGTTGAAGAAGGTCTGATCCAACAATGCACTACTTCAATGTTCTTCGGATCTACCTTGATTCCCTCACTTGACAGTACATGACAAAAAAATGCCACTGTATTAAGCAAGAATTCACACTTTGAGAATTTTGCATACAACTTCTTCTCTCTCAAGGTCTGGAACATGATCCTCAAGTGTTGGTCATAATTTTCCCAACTGCGGGAGTACACTAAGATGTCCCTAATAAATCAATGACGAATGATTAAAGATAAGACTAGAATACACTGTTCATCAGGTGCATTAACGTTGGTAGGGTGTTAATCAACCCAAATGACATCACAAGGAACTCTACTGAGTCCTAAAGGCAGTCTTTGGAATATCTGAATCCAAAATCTTCAGCTGATGATAACCTGACTACAAATTAATCTTTGAGAACACTCTGGCACCCAGTAGCTAATCAAATAAGTCATTAATACGTGGCAATGGATACATGTTTTTCACAGTAACCTTGTTCAATTTTCGATAATCAATACACATGCATATAGAACCATCCTTCTTCTTCACAAATAAGAGTCGCTGGAAATACATCTGGGAAGTCTATCACTATCGGAACTGACTCAAAGGTAGGAGTATCAGCACTGACATCTCTCACAAAGACTAAATAAGAATCACATCCCTTCTCGACCATCCGCTGAGCCTTTTAGAAATGACACAACCCTGCTAGAAACATAATCTAATGCACCCCTCCACTCTAACAGTGGTAAACCTGGCATAGCAAGTGTCACAGTATTTGGCGTGACAATCTAGAATAGCATGATAGGGCGACAAACATTATATACCCAAGATAACATCAAAGTCCACCATACTAAATAACAATAGATCAACTCTGGTCTCAAAACCACCAATAACAAATAAACACGACCGATATACACGGTCCACAATAATAAAATCTCCTACAGGCATGGACACATAAACATGAGAAATCAAAGAATCATGGGATATATCAAAATATAGAGCAAAGTAAGATGACACATATAAATAAGTGGATCTCGGATCAAATAAGACTGATGCATCTCTATGGAAATCAGAACCATACATGTAATTATTGAGTATGAATCAACTTCCTTCATCCTATCCAGAAAAGCATAGAATGTGGCCTGGACTCCCCATCTTGGGAGACTCTATCCGCCCGTCCCCTACCTCTAGCTGGCTGTGCAGGTGGAGCGGCAACCGGCGCAGCGACCATGGCGTGGAAAGTCTGTGGACCTGACTAAATTTGTTGATCCTGAGTAGTCTGGGGAGGTGCACCCCTCATGAGTTTGGGGCAGTCTCTAACCATGTGGCGAGTATCACCACAATCAAAGCAAGCTCTCTATAGGTGTGGCTGCTGGGACTGGCTCGGGCTTGGTCGGGTAGAATGATCGCTGACAGCACCCTATGCAGGAGGTGCACTAGAAAGTGGTTGAGCAAAGTGTGCAACTTGAGACCTCGGACAACCGGAGCACAACTAGAAGATGGAAGTGCTGAATGAACTGGACGGCTCACATAGCCTCAACCATGACGGGCTATAATTGAAGTGTGACCACTACTAAATCCTCTCTTAACACGAGGCCTCTTGGTCTTCCTATAATCTCTCACACGGTCTCTCATACCCTACATCCTCCGTGCAATCTCAACTACCTGTTGATATGGAGTATCAATCTCCACCTCTCTAGCCATGCTGAATATAATACCATAGTTGAGACCCTCGATAAATTGAGAGACTCGTTCTCTGACTATAGAAACCAAGGCAGGTGCATGACTGGAAATTTCACTAAATCGGACAGCACACTCCGACACTGTCATAGTACCCTGGTGCAGCTGCTCAAACTCTGCTCGCCATGCATCCCAAAGGGTCTAAGGAACATACTCTATCAAGGATAGCTATGAATATTGAGTCCCTATAAGTGAAGTTGTCTCGGCTTGGCTACCCTCCTCATACAGTCGCCACCACTTATATGCCGCTCTGGACAACTGGAAGGTATTAAAAGCAACCCCACTTGTCTCCACAATACCCATAGTGCAGAGAATATGGTGGCACCCCTTAAGAAAACCATGTGCATCCTCTGATGCCAAACCATTGAAAGTAGGAGGGTGATACTTCTGGAACCTCTCGAGCCTAAGATGTTCCTCCTCAGATATTTTTGTCCTAACCACGGCCGCAACAGGCTATACTGGTATAACCTTTGGGACCTGGTCAACCTGGACCTACTGCTCTGGGGTACGGGCTGCGGGAGTCTGTGCTTCTCCCCCAACCTGAGATATGGCTGGTGCAAGCGGAGTCAACACCGCCTAGGCTAAGGTACCTCACATTCTCAAGAACTGTGTGAGGGTCTCCTAAAGTGTTGGGTGGCAACAGGCGCCTCAGGTGCTTGTCCCCCAACTGAAGCTTCTAGTGGCTCCATTGTCGTAGCTCTGCCACGTGCTCTGGCTGAACCATGTGCCCCTCCTCGACCTCTACCCCGACCTTGGCCTCTCGCGACTCTAGCAGGGGGTGCAATTGTCTGATCGTCGGATCCAATATTGCGTGTCCTCACAATCTATTAGAGAATAGAAAGTCAAAGGCTCAGTTTTTGAAGTCAACCAATTCGCACCATAAGGAATCAGAGAAGTGAAGTTTTTTCCTAACAGTTCTGTAGCCTCTCGAAAATAAGTATAGACGTCTCTGTACCGATCCGCAAGTCTTTGTTAAACTTACTTATGACTCGTAACACCTATGAACCTAGAGCCCCGATACCAACTTGTCACAACTTAATTGCCCTTCGTAGATGTCGTGATTGCACCTAGTCTCTACATCTAGGTAAGCCTAATATTTGATAACAATTGAAGAAATATAATTAACAAAATACTTAAAATCAGTCTGATAAACTCATATAACTTCGGAAAAACATGATCTCAACAATACAATCCCCAAGAATTGTGGAACAAAGTTATAAGCTCTATAGAATAAAACTAAGATATCAAATGCATCACTGTTTGAAAAAAATACAATGGAAAATAAAATAGGGAAGGTGACTCTGAGGCCTGCGGAAGTCGGGCAGGCATAGCTTGAAATCTCTGTAAGGCAGCTACAAATGATCTCTAGTGACTGGCACGAGCAAAGGTACCTAAATCTGCACAATAATGTGCAGATGCATAGAATGGGTACACCACAATGATACATAGTAAGTATCAAGCCTAACCTCAGTAGAGTAGTGACGAGGCCAGGTGACGACACCTACTAGGATATAAATAAGCAGTATGAAATGTAATACGGGCATATAATGAAAAGCGGAGAACTATCTAATGCAAAACGAGATAATAACATGAAAAAATGCCGAAAATTAAACATTGATATAGCATAAAGGAAGTAACTAATGAGAACTACAATGATCATATATAGATAACAACTACTAGAACAAGTAAGAATGAAACAACAAGGAATGTTCCCACCAAAACTCTTTGCAATATGAAATAAACAGCAACAATCACAATGAGGTACCGCCTAATGTATAATGAAATTACAACCAAGGTATTGCCTCATATAATCAAGAATCATAATCGAGGTACTGCCTCGTATTCACAGTTTTCAATTTAAATCACAATCTTTCCTTATACCGCCACATGAGCCTTACATTAGAAATAGGTTTTGAAAATAGTTTTCCCGAAATAGCTTCACACACTTTAGCCCATCTTATGACGTCGCGTGGCTTCATGTAGTTCCCCTACAAGAAACACCCACATAAGTCCCACCTTATACCGTTGTATGCACATCAAACCCAAGCACTATACCGCCGCATGCACGTTCATATCACATTACAATAATTACTCATACCACAAGTTGCCATACATAAAAATTTTCCAACAATCCACAATATCAATATTTCCACAACAATAACCCACAGCTCCACCACAACGGGTACAAGGATATCAACAAAAAACAATTAATGTAAAATGCTAAAAGAGGAATATATTTCAACAATAACAATTTCATCTCAACGTGATAACAACTTTCACAACTTCAACAACAATATCTCAACAATGAGAAACAATGTATAACCACAATGTTAATTAAGAATAACTCTCAATGTAAGAGATAACGTGTAGTGATGGATTCAAATAATGGAAATCAATAATTAAAGAGATAACATGAACAATAACTTCAAATATTGGTAGTCAACAATGAAAGAGGTAACATGAACAATAATTTCAATTAATGATAATCAACAATGAAATATAGCATGCAACAATAAAGGAGACAACAAGTTCAACTAAAGTATGAGAGCAAATTACCAATCACGAGGTAGAACAAGTGTTAACGAAATCATTTAAGGCATGTCCGGATAGACTAATACAAGTAAGAATAGATTGACTACGAAAATTTAGAATATGGCATTTCAATTTGAGCATGAAAATAGTCTAATTAACCTAAACCGGACATATACCATATATAACCCGTGTACCAACTCGTCACCTCGCGTACACGGATTTCACTCAGCACAATTGAATCAAACAATACCAATCCTAAGGGGTAGTTCCCCACACGAAGTTAGGCAAAACACTTACCTCAACTAGGACAAATAAACACTCAAAAATAGCTTTTCTCTTAAAATCCGCTTCCACACCGCTCAAATTAACCAAAATCGACTTAATATCATCAAACAATACTAGGGAATTCGATTGCAACAAACAAAGCTAAGGTTTTTACACTTTTCCCAAAAAGCCGACCTAGGGCCTGCCCGGTCAAAACCTAGATCCAATGGTAGATTCTATCTACCCATGACCCCACGAGTTTATATATATGATTAATTTAGTCCAAATGTAATCTCAAAACTCAATTTCTTATTTTTCAAAACATTGATAAAGTTCACAAATTTTCACTTTGATTCACATGATTTTGATGTTAAGATTTTATATATGTTGATGGAATACGATTAGCAGTGGATTGAAATTACTAACCTCTATTTTGTAGGTGAAAATCTCCTATCCAAATCGCCTCCTACCGAGACCATGGTTCAAAAGATATTAGAATGAGTTCAAAAATCCTGTATCCCAACCTTTTAAATAGTTGCAGATGTCGCATTTATGACAGAGGGTTCGCATTTGTGAACCCTCGCAATTGTGGAATAGGGCTCGCATTTTCGAACCCTGACAGCCTTATGCTTCATATGCAATTCCAAGAAAAAGCATCGCAATTGCGAACTGGCCCTAATCGCAAAAGCGAACTTTTGTTCGCAAATGTGAATAACACTAAATTCTTATTATGTTCCCGATTATAAAGGGGAATTCGCAATTGCAACAACTACCACCTTCTGTCACCTTTGAAAACGCGACCCTAGTGTTCGCAATTGCGACACCTGAGCACCAGACACCAGATTTTTCCAACTTCAATCCAAAACACTCTGGAACATGTCCGAAACTCATCAGAGCGCTCAAGGCTCCAAACCAAACATCGACACAACTATAAAAACATCATACGAACTCGCTCGTGCAATCAAAATACAAAATACAAAAATAACATCTAAAACTACGAATCAAACTTGAAAACGCATCAATATCAAAGAAATTTTCAAGAACTCCTAGAATTACAACTAAACGTCTGAATCCTATCAAATCAACTCCACACAATACCAACTTTTGTAGATAAGTTCTAGATACCATAACGGACCTATTCCAAGTCCAAAAATACGATTCCAAGCTTGATAACTAAAAGTCAACTTACGATCAAACCTTTCAACTTCAAATTTCCAAATCTCGGCAAATCAACACAACTCAACCTAAAGACTTCAAAATCAATTCCCGGCATACGCCCAAGTGTGAAATCACGATATGAAGCTATCTGAGGTATAAAACCCCAATTCCAGGGTCGTTTTCATAAAACTCAAAGTATGGTCACCATTTGTTTTTTAATTTAACTTTTTAAGTCAAGAATCAAGGGTCAAAATCAACCGGAAAGCTTCATGGAATGAAACTTGTATACAGTTGAAATCGGGGCCACCCGTTTACTATTTGATCGAGACTGGAATATTGCATGGAAGGTCAGCTGAGGCCAAATCACGTAGCTGAGGCATCGAGGTCGAGATCGAAGTCTCTTTCAAGATCGAGGTTGGTAGCAATCGAAGCCAAGAGATACAGGCACCGAGCAATAACGGAGATGGATTAATAACAGAAGAGCGAGATATCCGTGACTGGTCGGGGATCATGGCGTAAATCTCGGAACGGATCAAATTAGAAGAGGTTAATTAGCTAACTATATGATTTCCTTCTGTAACTAGAGTTATACCATAAGTAGAATTCCTATACTATATAAAGAGTAGTTATAATCATTTGTAAGGCCATCATAATTCATAGAGATTAAAGAAATACAACTCTTTCTTTCTCGCTTATATTATTGTTTATCATTTTATTCCATTTTCTATTGTTCTTGCACTTATCAGTTCGAGAGTATCTCGATTCGAGGTTGAAGCTCTATTTGAACACTGGTTTGATCTACTTAGAGCCCACCATGGGGCTAAAGATAATAGTGATTGTTCCATACTGATTCTGGTAACACACACTATTTTATGCTAGTTCTTGTAAGTGTTTTTGTTTTCTGGATAAAACATTTCAAACTCATAAACAGCACCCACACATGGTGACAATGGTCTCGGATTTCACAGGGAAAATGACAATGTAGCTTCTTCAGGGGTCGAGGTGCCAAAGGCTGATCTCGAGGGAGCACCAATTGCCAATCCAATCGACGTCAGTTCACATATCGCTTTAAATGCAAATTTGTGTGCAGATCCCGAAGGGGGCGGACGCTGAGAAAGCTGATCGTGTGGTCAAGGTCCAGAGGGTGGAGAAGATGGAGGAGTTAGCCTCCAAGTAATATTTGATATGTTACAGGATCAACAAGCCTCTATTGCAGAGCTATAAAATCAGCATCGAACGTCGAGTGGAGTCGAACCGAAAGTTGCCCACCGAACCAAACCAGTGCTAAAAAGATCAAATGCCAATGACTCGGGGACTGACTCGGAAATTATAAAGATGCTCGAGGAGCTCACTATTGAATCGGGAGAAAAGAAAATTGAGGCAAATGATAAGAAAGTATAAACGTACAACTCCCGGGTTGACCAGATACTAGGGGCATCGCGATTTTAAAAGGAATGGACTCAAATAAGTTTGTGCAGAAGTCGTTTCCCCCAAGTGCGGCGCTGAAGCCCATTCTGAAGAAACTTCATATGCTGTAAATCCCTAAATACAATGGGACCATCGATCCCAACGAGCATGTCACCTCTTATACGTGTGCCATCAAAGGAAATGATTTGGAAGATTATGAGATCGAATATGTTCTACTGAAAAAATTTTGAGAAACCCTATCGAAGGGAGAAATGATCTGGTACCAAAATCTACCACCAAATTCCATCAACTTATTTGCCATGCTTGCAGATTCTTTCGTAAAGGCACATGCCGGGGTAATAAAGGTTGCGACGAGAAAATCGGACCTTTTCAAAGTGAAACAAAAGGATAATGAAATGATGAGGGAGTTCGTGTCTCGATTCCATATGGAACGCATGGAATTACCACTGGTCACACATAATTGGGTTGTTCAAGCCTTTACTCAAGGGTTGAACGAATGTAGTTTGGTGGTATCACATCAACTGAAGCAAAATCTAATTGATGATCTGGCGGTAACTTGGGTTGATGTGCATAATCGGTACCAATCGAAGATCAGAGTCGAGGATGACTAATTGGAAACCTCTTCTGATTTTGTATATCCGAACTGGCTTGCAGGAAAAAACCAGAGGGATATCATTAGGGAACCTCGGTCGAACAGAGATCGATATCAGTCGTACAATGCAGATTGCAGAAACAGCTGCCCCGGATGCAATCCCATCCAAAATGATCGAAGGGGCGATCGAGGACAGAGTTCTTGGGTACTCATGAGCAAAAGTGGTTTCAATAAGCATGTCAATCCCACAGAGGCACCACGATTATAGGAGTACAACTTCAATATCGACGCATCGGGTATTGTGTCTGCCATCGAGAGAATCAAAGACACTAGATATCTCAGGCCCCTTCAAACCAATCCTTCCCAGAGAAACCCCCATAAAATATGCAAGTACCACGGTACACATGGCCACAGAACCGAAGATTGCAGTCAACTGAGGGAGGAGGTAGCCCGTCTATTAAACGATGGCCACTTTTAAGAGTTCTTAAGCAATCGAATCAAAAACCATTTCAGAGAAAAGGACTCCAATAGGAAGAACGAACAGGAAGAGCCAAAGCATATGATCCGTATGATCGTCGTTGGGGTTGATATTCCATAAGGTCCCATGTTCAAACTCACTAAAGTATCAATTACTAGGGTCGTGAAGCAGCTCGGCCTACAAGATCAAATCGTACCTGCAGCACGGGTCCTGAATGGTTTCAACATAGCTATTGAAACAACTAAAGGAGAAATCATTTTACCGGTGAACATCGTTGGGACTATTCAAGAAACCAAATCCCATGTAATCGAGGGCGACATGAAGTACTACGCCCTGCTCGGCAGGCCCTGGATTCATAATATGGGGGCAGTCCCTTCGGCTCTCCACCAAATGTTGAACTTCCCAATGCCAGGTGGAGTGAAAAGAGTATATGGGGAGCAACATGCTCCAAAAGAGATGTTCATGGTCGATGAGGCAATACTGATATCGGCGTTTTCATCAATAAAGGGATCGGAGGTTAAATGAAAGCAGGAGGACTAGCAACCATAGCCACCAGCCTCAACTTAGTTAGAAAAGTAGGGGACGAAAGAGGATGATGAATACTGGATCCCTCCATCCTTCATTATCCCCGAGGATTCCGATGCCACAAAATCGACAGTTGAAGAGCTGGAACAGGTTATATTGATTGAATACCTACCCGACCGAGGTAAAACATGCATTCATCAAGGACGAGGTAACCAAACTTTTCAAAATAGCATCCATTCAGGAAGTAAAATATCCCGAATGGTTAGCAAACGTAGTTGTAGTGCCTAAAAATGGGAACAAATTAAGGATGTGCGTAGATTATAAAGATTTAAACAAAGTGTGGCTAGAAGACTCTTTTCCTCTGTCGAATATCGATCGCATGATCGATGCCATGGACGGCCATGAGATCCTTAGTTTTCTCGATGCCTACTCCGGATACAATCAAATTCAAATGAACCTGGAGGGTCAAGAAAGATTTCATTCATCACCAAATTTGGCACATAATGTTATAATGTAATGCCATTTGGACTGAAACATGCTGGTGCTACCTACCAACGCCTAGTGAACAAAATGTTCGAAGAACCAATAGGTAAATCAATGAAGGTATATATTGATGATATGTTAGTAAGTCCCTGCGTGCAGAGGACCATTTAACACATTTGCAGGAAACCTTCAACATATTGAGAAAATACAACATAAAGCTCAATCCCGAGAAGTGTGCTTTTAGGGTCAGTTCGGGCAAGTTCCTTGGCTTTATGGTGTCAAATCGGGGGATCGAAATCAACCCCGATAAAATCAAGGCAATCGAAGATATCACAGTTATTGGACAGCATTAAGGTCGTACAAAGATTAACACGACGGATAGCCGCCTTAGGTCGATTCATTTCTAGGTCTTCAGATTGAGGCCACAAATCCTCTCGCTGCTCAAAAAGAAGAACAATTTTGCTTGGACCCCATAATGCCAACAGGCGTTGGAAGAATTGAAGAGGTATCTCTTGAGCCCACTATTTCTTCATACTTCGAAAGCAGACGAACAACTCTACTTACACTTAGCAGTCTCGAAAGTCGCGGTAAGTAGTGTCCTAATTCGAGAAGAAAAAGGTACGCAATTTCTTGTTTACTATGTTAGTCAAACTTTAGGCGAGGCCGAGACTCGGTTCCCACACTTAGAAAAATTGGCGCTTGCTCTATAAGCGCCTCTAGGAAACTAAAACCATATTTTCAGTGTCACCCAATTTGTGTGGTGACCGCTTATCCTCTTCTTAATGTTTTTCATAAGCCCGAACTCTCGGGCCGATTGGCCAAATGAGAAGTCGAACTCAGTGGGTATGATATCGAGTATCAACCCCGAACGCACATCAAGTCTCAAATCTTAGCAGACTTCGTGGCCGACATCACGCCAGCCCTCGTACCCAAGGTTGAAAAGGAATTTTTGTTAAAAACGGGTACATATTCGGGGGTTTGGACCCCTTTTACAGATGGCTCTATGAATGTAAAGGGTTCCGGGCTAGGCATCATTTTGAATCTGCCCACAGGCAATACAATTACAAAATCTATCAGAACTTCTAAGTTGACTAACAATGAGGCCGAGTATGAGGCCATGATTTCAGGTCTCGAACTAGCTAAAATCTTGGGAGCAGAGGTCATTGAGGACAAGTCAACCAAGTCAACAAAACCTTTGAGGTTCAAGAGAATCGAATGCAGAGGTAATTGGATAAATTGGGAGCAACATTCTCCAAAAGAAATTCTCGTGGTCGATGAGGCAATATCGATATCAGCGCTTTCGTCAAAAAAAGGATCGGAGGTCAAAGGAAAGGAGGAGGCCAAATATCCACCACAGCCACCAGCCTCAACTTAGTTGGAAAAATAGAGGGCAAAAAAGGACGACAACTACTAGATCCCTCCATCCTTCATTATCCTTAAAGATTCTGACGCCACCAAATCGACAGTCGAAGAGTTGGAAAAGGTTATATTGATCGAATACCTACCCGACCAAGGTAAAACATGCATTCATCAAGGACGAGGTAACCAAACTTTTCAAACTAGGATCTATTCGGGAAGTAAAATATCATGAATGGTTAGCAAACGTAGTTGTAGTTCCTAAAAAGGGGAACAAACTTAGGTTGTGTGTAGATTATAAAGATTCAAAGAAAGTGTGGCCCAAATACTCTTTTCCTCTTCCGAATATCGATTGCATGATCAATGCCATGGCCGGCTACGAGATCCTTAGTTTTCTCGACGCCTATTCCGGGTACAATCAAATTCAAATGAACCTGGAGGATCAGGAAAAGACTTCGTTTATCACCAAATTTGGCACATATTGTTATAACATAATGCCATTTGGACTGAAACATACTGGTGCTACCTACCAACCCCTAGTGAACAAAATGTTCGAAGAACCAATAGGTAAATCAATGGAGGTATATATTTATGATATGCTAGTTAAGTCTTTGCGCGCAGAAGATCATTTAACACATTTGCAAGAAACCTTCAACATATTGAGAAAATACAACATGAAGCTCAATCCCGAGAAGTGTGCTTTCGTGTCAGTTCAAGCAAGTTCCTTGGCTTTATGGTGTCAAATCAGGGGATCGAAATCATCCCTGATAAAATCAAGGCAATCGAATATATCACATTCGTAGATAGCATTAAGGTCGTACAATGATTAGCAGAACGAGTAGCCACCTTAGGCTGGTTCATTTCGAGGTCTTCAGATCGAAGCCACAGTTCTTCTCGCTGCTCAAAAAGTAGAAAATGTTTTTTTGGACGCCAGAATGCTAACAAGCGTTGGAAGAATTGAAGGGGTATCTCTCGAGCCCACCATTTCTTCATACTCTGAAATCAGACGAACAACTCTACTTACAGTTAGTAGTCTCGGAAGTCGCAGTAAGTGGTGTCCTAGTTCGAGAAGAACAAGGTACGCAATTTTCCGTTTACTATGTTAATAAAACTTTAGGCGAGACCGAGACCTGGTACCTACACTTAGAAAAATTGGCGCTTGCTCTAATAAGCGCCTCTAGGAACCTAAAGCCATATTTTCAGTGTCACCAAATTTGTGTGGTGACCACTTATCCTCTTCGTAATGTTTAGCATAAGCCCGAACTGTTGGGCCGATTGACCAAATGGGTCGTTGAACTCAGTGGGTATGATATCGAGTATCAACACCGAACGAAAATCACGTCTCAAATCTTAGCAGACTTCGTGGCCGACTTCACGCCAGCCCTCGTACCTGAGGTCAAAAAGGATCTTTTGTTAAAAACGGGTACATATTCGGGGATATGGACCCTTTTTACAGATGGCACATCGAATGTAAAAGGTTCCAGGCTAGGCATCATTTTGAATCCGCCCACAGGCAATACAATTAGAAAATCTATCAGAACTTATAAGTTGACTAACAATGAGGCCGAGTATGAGGCCATGATTGCAGGTCTCAAACTAGCTAAAAGCTTGGGAGCAGAGGTCATCGAGGCCAAATATGACTCCCTACTGGTGGTAAACCAAGTCAACATAAACTTTGAGGTTCGAGAGAATCGAATGCAGAGGTACTTGAATAAATTGCAGGTAACATTACACGGTTTAAAGAATGGACCTTACAGCATGTACCTTGAGAACAAAACAGTAAGGCTGATGCCCCTGTAAATTTGGGGTCATCGGTCGAAGACGACAAAATTAGCTCGAGGACTGTCGTGCAACTTTTAAAGTCAGTGATCGAAGAAGGCCATGCCGAAATAAACTCCACAAGACTGACCTGGGATTTGAGGAATAAATACATCGAGTGTTTGAAAAGCGGGAAACTCCGGTCAGACTCTAAGGAATCGAGAAATCTACGAACAAAGGTTGCACAATTCACATTGGCCGAAGATAGGACATTGTATAGAAGGATGTTCAATGGACCGTTGTCAATATGTTTGGGCCTGGGGGACATCGACTAAGTCCTACGAGAAATTCATGAGGGTATTTGCGGAAACCATTTCGGTGCCGAATCATTAGTTCACCAATTCATCAGAGTGGGATGCTATTGGGCCAATATGGAAAAGGATACTAAAGAATTCATTCTAAATGGTGACAATTTCCAAAGATATGCACCGATGATCCACCAGCCGGGAGAACAACTTCATTCAGTCCTATCCCCGTGGTCGTTCATGAAATGGGAAATGGATATTGTCGTCCCTCTGCTATCGGCTCAAGGTAAAGCTAAATTCGTTTTGTTTATGACTGATTATTTCACTAAGTGGGTTGAAGCATAGGCCTTCGAGAAAGTCAGAGAAAAAGAATTTATAGACTTTATCTGGGATCATATCATATGCCGATTCGGGATACCTTCCGAAATAGTATGCGACAATGGAAAAAAATTCATCGGCAACAAACTAACAAAGCTCCTCAAAGATCACAAAATAAAAAGGATCTTATCGACACTGTATCATCCTAGTGGGAACGGACAGGCCGAATGTACAAACAAGACCATCATTCAGAATCTAATGAAAAGATTGAACGACACTAGGGGAAAATGGAGAGAAATCTTTCCCGAAGTCCTTTAGGCGTATCGAACAACGTCAAAATCCAGTACGGGAGCAACACCCTTCTTGTAGTATATGGCACCGAAGCTCTAATCCCACTCGAAGTCCGGGAACCTAGCGTCAGGTTTCAATTCACAATGGAAGAGTCTAATTACGAGGCTATGAATAAGAGGCTCGAATTACTAGATTAAAAATGGGAAGCCTCAAGTAAGAGACTCGAATTACTAGATTAAAAATGGGAAGCCTCACCCTCGTCTGAATGGCTGCACAAAAGCAGCGCATCGAAAGGTACTATAATCGAAGGGACAACCTTCGCCAGTTTAGAATCGGGGACTTAGTTTGATAAAATTCGCCCTCAATACTCGAGACTCAAATGAAGGAAAACTCGTCCCTAATTGGGAAGGACCGTATCAGGTCCTCGACATCATCGTAAAGGGATCCTACAGGCTTGGCACGATGAACGATGAATGGCGAACAACTGCCAAATAATTGGAACATATCGCTCCTCATACGATATTATTATAAAGGTATGACCTTCTCCTTTTTCATTTATGTTTTATAATAACTCGTTGCAGTTGTTCGACTGAAGCCATTGAAGTTTTCTCCAAGCATGAAGTCCTTAGGTCTGAAAGCGCGTGTTGCACTATTTATCCCTTCGATCGGTTTTTGTCCCAAATGGGTTTTTAAGGCAAGGTTTTTAACGAGGCAACCATTGTTCGTGCTAACTTTGAGTATCCGAGGCTTATTTACGATCAATCTCGAATACGGGGGGGCATCACCCTCGAACGTTATGTTTATAAGGAAAAAATTTTAAAGGACCAAACGGTCGAATGAACCGTGTCTATGTAGATTTCTCGTGCCCTAGTGGCAAAACATGTATGCATGTATGAAATATTAAAAGAAGTATTTTTTCCATACCAAATGTCCTGTGCCATAATGAAATTTCTACTTTACCAATTTCATACTTATGATTTATTGTGGAAACTGGCTCAAGGGTCGATCACAACTAAAGCTCGAACAATCAACCTCGTACTCGGGGACTGCCGTCCAAAAATTGACATGGTCGAATTACTAAACTTCGAGACTATAAGACCTTAAATAGGCAACCCTCGATTTTATAGGACAAGGCCACCCTACTTAGGGACTAACAAGTTCAAAGTGTAATTGGGAAAATAAGCCCAAAAGGTAGATCCCAAGTCTACGGCCAAACTAATGCGGTTCGGAGACGTCTAAATTCCGCAATAAAACCATGAATTCAAATTCTTTTGAAAACCGATTAAAAATGCTAGCCTCGGCAAAATAACCAAAGGGCTTCGATAACGTCAGCCCTCGAAAAACCTTAAAGGGTATCGAACTGTTCGAACCTTCGAAGAATTTAGTACAAACTTGTGTTAAGGCAAAAATATATCAAAGGGTTTTTATAACATTAGACTCCAAAAAAACCCAACGGGTACAGGCTTACTTCGTGCTAAGGCATAACAAATTCCTATATGATTAAACTTTTTATGCCGAAAAGGAAAAAACCACTCTTTATGCGGCCTTATCAGCCCGATTCAAGAGCCTAAGGGCCATTATGTTTTTTGAGTTCGAGAGTTCATCCTCGCTCAACTAAAACCTAAGGGTTTTACTACTTCGAGTTCGAGAAAGTACTCACTCGACTACAAAGACTATATTAGTCTGACTTCGACCAAGTTCCCTAAGTTTCACAAATAAATTTTCACAAGTGACCTGTTTTCACTGTCCCAAGTGAGTCACTTGGCCGCTCTTTTCAACTCGAGGGGTCTCGGGACCAGCCCCCTCGGGTATACTCATCGTTTGACGAGAAGCGTCCTCAATCTCAAATCATTCGGGGACTTTCCTGAATCCTTCTCCAAGGCCTCCTCTGCACAAGGCGGGGCCTCACCAACCACCACCGATTCAGTGGCCTTGGAGGCCTCTATAGTTTTCCTCACTTGGGTCACAAGCACCGAGTCACCATCTTCATCTCCTTCTTCTTCCTCCCATAGTTCCCGAACTACATTAGTAGGGAGGGCAGAAGCATCTATCCTCGATTTGCTAATAGAGCTCTTCTTCTTCTTAGGCTTTAGGTCCTTAGAGGTCAAATCCCTTTTTCTCTTGTTGTCCTTCACCGATTTCAGAACTGGAGCTGAAGCTTCCTCCTCACCAGACGGAGGCCTAATGGTCGCATCCTTGCTCAGGCTTGCACACAAGGAAATTAAATAAGTATGAAGAGATATTACCAATTCATTAGATATGTAAAAAAGTAACTGTACCAGAGTAAGTGAAGGTCGAGGCTAGTTATCGGACCCAACTCTCGAGATCAGGGATCGCACAAGGCATCCAAGCAGTCGTTGCATGATGAAAGAAGGCATTAACAGAGCAGAGGAATGGAATAAAGCATGGGAATTAACAAGTGAAGTAATACTTACGCTTCGTGTTCCATTTCTCAAGAAATGGCATCTTCTCCACCGGAATGAGATCAGAGGTCCTCACTCGTACAAATATACCTATCCAGCCTCGATCTTTATCCTCGTCGATGCTCAAGAACAATACCTTAGTTGCTCAATGTTGCATTTTAATCAACCCTGGAAAGATACGAGGGTTGTACAACCTGATGAGGTGATCATAGGTGAATGGCATACCCTCGGCTTTGCTCATAAAAAATTGGAGCATTATGACTATTCGCCAAAATAAAGGATGGATTTGTCCCAAGGTCACCTGGTATTGACGGAAAAAGTCAGGGCCCAACGTGAAAGGGTAAGTGTAAACACTCAGATACCCTTCCACGTGGCTTTGTTTAGGGGATGGAATCACTACCACTTTATCCCCACCCCCCCACCCCCCACCCCGTTGCAATCTCTCTTAATTTTCTTGAGATACCCTACAATTATCGAGAAAATGTACCTCGACACATGCTCGCACTGACCAGGGACCGAGAAAGGTTTCTTGATCTTAAAATTGGATTTAAGGATACACGGGCCAGGAACACACTCCTGAGGGAGCGGATCCACTATCATTTTGTCGTCGGCCGGCCGTGAAGAAGAAGCTTTCTCCTTTTGAGGAACTGTTTTAGATGTTTTCACCATTTTATGAGTTGAAGAAGGAAGAAGGTAGTAAGATTTGGTGTTTTAAAACTAGCGGTAAAACCTGAAGATTAATAGGAGATAAGAACATGAGAGAGGTAAAAGATTAGAATATTAGATGAAAATGAAGTAAAGGTTGATTCAATGAGGAGAAGGCGTATTTATGGATTTACGGCAACGGTTCAACAACACTAGTGGCCGACCGCCAACTAACGCTCATTAATGGTTTGGGGAACAGTGCCGACTGGATGTTTCGACTTCCATCACTTACATCACGGGGATGACATCATATTTTATTAAGGTCAAAAAGATCAAAGGCTCAATTCATTTCTTGTCATTATACTACAAAAATGAGGGGATTATCTATATAAGGTTGAAATAGGGGCCACCCAATTTCACTATTTGATCGAGACTGGAATGGTGCATCGAAGGTCAGCTTCGTCCAAATAATGGAACTGAGGCATCGAGTTCAAGATCGAAGTCTCTTTCGAGATCGAGGTTGGTAGCAATCGAAGCCAAGAGAGACAGGCCCCGAGCAATATCGGAGATGACTTAGTAACAGAAGAGCGAAATATACGTGACTGGTCGGGGATCTTGGCGTAAATCTCGGAATGGATCAAATCATAAGCAGTTAATTAGCTAATAATGTGATTTCCTTTTGTAATTAGAGTTATACCATAAGTAGAATCCTCTACTATATAAAGAGGAGTTCTAATCATTTGTAAGCTTATCATCATTCACAAAAATTAAAGCAATACAACTCTTTCTTTCTCGCGTATATTATTTTTCATCAGTTTATTCCATTTTCTACTGTTCTTGCACTTATCAATTCGAGAGTATCTCGACTCGAGGGCTGAAGCTCTATTTGAACACTTGTTTGATCTACTTACAATTCATTTCTGTCATTTATCTTCACATTTATCAATTAGTGTTGAGTGAAATCACATATTCTTAAAACCACAATATAAGTTTAATTGTTATCAAAATTTTAGGAACAACCCGCAAGTCATAAAATCATAAACACACATGTGTGAAGAATAAAAGGGGGTAACAGGGATCTTTTACACAAAATGACCGATTGGGTTGTTACATGGTGCCTATGTATCAAACTCCGAGCTCATTGTAAAAATCCTTAGTGGTCTTGGTCCTGAGTTTAGTATGATCTCTGCTTTTATTAGCTCCTGTGACACCACTGTCACCTATGAAAAACTGTATGAAAAGTTGGTTGATTATGAACTCTTTGTTCGCCATGAAAAGTCTAAGAAAAATTCAGTACAATCAGTGCTGAAGTTGCTACTCGCAACAAATATAACAACAATCATCGCTATAACAACAACAATCAACAATAGAGCTAGGATATGTGCTCCACCTTAAGGACTGGCCCCGAAAAATACGAACACTGATGTTATTCGCTAACAGTTATACAACAAGATTGGCCACGTCGCGAGCGTCTGCCGATCCAAGTCTCATAATCATTTTGAGGCCAAGACAACTATATATTTTGCTCCACCACTATAGCCAATCCATGGATTGTAGATTCCGGTGCCACTCACCACATCACACTGCGCCGCATAATTTCCAAGAATATCATGGAAATGAAGACATCTTTATGGGTGACATAACAAAATTCCCATAACTTATGTTGGTTCCACTCAATTAAAAGCATCAAATGATGTTTTTAAGCTTACTCACACTTTATGTGCCCCAACTATTAAATGTAATCTCATCTCTATTACTAAATTTTGTCAAGATAATCTAAAATCTGTTGAATTCTTTCCTTTTCTTTTTCTTCTGAAGGATCTGAAAACACGGGTACCATTAGTGTGCGGCCAGAATAAAAATGGACTGTATGAATGGCCCCATCCAACTCCACAAGTTCACATGTCCTCTACTGTAGATTCCATGACAACTTGGCATCAAAGATCGAGTCATCCACATTCTATAGTTCTTAAGTACATTTTGAATGCATTTTCGCTTCCCTTCTCTGAGTGAGACGAATTGTTTTTTGTAATTCATATTCGTCTAATAAAGCCTATCGGCATCCGTTTAACAATTTGACTCTATATAACACTTAACCTCTAAATAAAAGTGAAGTCAAAGAGATGTTTTCAAAAATTTCATCCTTTGGTAGAAAAACACTTCGATACCAAGATTTTATCACTTTACACTGAGCGTGGAGGAGAATATAAAAGTCTTGATCCCTATCTCTCTGTTCATGGTATCGAACATGTCTTTACCCCCACCCTATATTCCTCAAAGAGTTTCTCTTGTGGAGCAACGACACCGACATATCATCGAAACTGCAAGAACACTACTTCACGAGGCTTCACTTTCACCAATTCTTTGGTCATTTGCATGGCATCATGCTATTTATCTGATAATCGCCTTGCAACATCACTTTTAAATAATATTTCTCTATTTCAAAAACTATTTGGTGAAATAACCAACTATAACTCACTTAAAAATTTTGGGTATTTATGTTACCCATGGCTAAAACCTTATTCGAAAAATAAACTTGAACTAAAGTCCGCCACATGTGTCTATCTGGGTGTTTCTCTAAATCATCACTGTCATTAATGTTTTGATCCAGTTTCCTCCAAAATTTATTTATCTCGTGATGTATAGTTTTTTGAGAATGTTATTCCCTTTAAAAATTTATTCTCTAATATTGCACTAAAATCAAATCATCTAGAATGGCATAAACTTGTACATAAAGAGACTTTTAAAGTCACCCCTACACTTTCCATAATTTCATAATTTCCCCATCCTATTTTAATACCCACAAAGAATGGTAATAGAGAGTCCAATTCCTCTTCTTCAACAGAGTCCCCCTCCCATCCATCTCCTACACCACAAACTCATCCCTCCATGATTTTGGTGAAACACTAGCGGCTTCGGTGGAATCAAACTCATCACAGACTTCCACTCTACCTCCCTGCCCCACACCTCCAAATCGCATTATCACCATGTCCCAAAATAATATTCATAAGGCAAATCAAATTTTTGACTACCTTTCTCACCTCAATCCCATCATCACACCTCATACCTTCAAACAAGCCTAGAAACATCCCGAGTGGGGAGTAGCAATGAGACAAGAATTTTGATGCCTTACTGAATAACAATACCTAGGAATTAGTTACGAATGATCCATCTAAAAATGTTGTTTCTTGGAAGTGTCTTTACATGATAAAAGGAAGGAGGACGGTTCAGTTGATTGCTGTAAAGCGAGATTAGTTGCAAAAGGATTCACTCTGAGGCCTAGTGTTGACTTTCACTCGACTTTCAGTCCAGTGGTCGAATCCCTTATTGTGAGAATCATTATTGTCGTTGCCCTTTGATTTCACTAGCCTCTCCATCAACTCGATGTTAACAATGCATTTCTTCAAGGTTACCTTGAAGAGGAGATGTACATGATGCAACCTCCTGGCTTTACTTGTGATAATTATATGTCAAGACCCTAATCACAAGGTCGTGAAGGGAACCTATTCCTTACTAAATCGAGTACCAACATAATGTATATTTCTTATTATACTATCATGGGTGAATGAGATAAAAGGACCGTCATGAGATAACAAGATTAAAACATAAGTCAATATTCGACATAGGACAACCAAACATGATATACAAACTTACACATGTGACATAAGGTCCTGTAAGGCCGACATAATCATTTGTACACTCAAAATATAGGCCGACAAGGACATACAAGTATCCACATACATGACCTCTTTCTACAAGTCTCTAAGAGTACATAAATGTCATAAAGTTTGGGATAGGGTCCCGCCATATCAATCAATACAGATCCAAATGATACTGACCAAATAGGTAACTCCGGAGCAAGTGGAGTGCACCAATACCTTTTGCTGAGCTGATAGCCTACTAAGAGGACTGCCAACCTGACTATCGGGACTACGGTCATAAAACACAGCATCCCCGGGAAAAAGAGATGTCAGTACGAATAAAATACCGAGTATATAAGGCAGAAAAGCATATATAAGAGTCGTAATGCAAATAGATATAGAGAAGATACAAACTGTAACATTTGAGTGCCTCTGACTGCTACATATATGAAATGCGTGATATATATATATATATATAAGGCTTGGTAGAATTTTCCCCGGCTATGTGGAGCTCGATAAAACCCGACTGATTCGTGGTTGCACAAAGGTGTAGTACGCCGCCGACTATAGTGCGACTGGGTAGAGTAAAATAGATACATATATATAATGCATGAACATATATACTTGCTTAGAATAACTTTATAACGAAAGAACAACATTGACAGCCTTAGTTTCTAGGAGTAGATCCGTTATGAAATAGCATATCATTTACGTTCATTTCACTTAAATCATGTCAAAAAAAAGAAGGAAGTTCCTTAACATACCTTATCACAATTTGTTAGATAACCACGTTGAACTCCTCTCGTCGAACTTCAATCTACAGTAACAATAATAATGTTTTCGTTAAGCTACGAAAGATGCAACTATCGTACAACGAACGACACGCTTATTTTTATATTGAAATGGACGGTATCTCCCCTATTTTCCTTAATTTACCAAGTCCATCAACCAATAAGAACCGATACAACCTTTACCTATATACTTTCATCACCACAACACAAATCAAGCTACACAACAACAAGTGGATAAACATCACAAACGAAACTACTATTTAACACGACAAATGGAAAGCTCGGATTGAATTTCTTTGGAACCCTTTAACCCCAAAGTAATTCATTAATTAACTTAACAATATAGTCAGCATGATACTTGGTACAATGGTAGGACTTCTAACCTCTTATTTATCTCCTAATTGACCCTCAAACATCCCAACAATCTAACAACAACAAGAAGTACAACTTTCCATTGTTATATTGTCCTTTCTCTTCATACTCACAATACCAACAACAAGTACGACATGTAAACAATATCTTATAACTAAAAAATCATAAGAGAGTCATTTTCAAAGGTTTAAAACCATTTATAGATCATGGAAACAACCTTTCCAAAATAGTCCATTAAAAACAATAACATCCTAAATTATTTCAAGTCTCTTCTTATAGTATTTTTCTCAAATAATAAAACCAACACAAAAACAACTTCAATAAAATGTAGTAGGATGTTATAATCACCTTAACAAGTAAAAGCAACATGAAATTTTATCCAAGAACAGCCCACAACTATCCTCAATGACACCATAACACTATAGGTGTTGTATTTTATTCTTGAATCATTTTTTGGTGTTCAAGTTGGTGTGTAAACACTTTTAGTTCGACTTGAAAATCTAATATATATGAAGGACAGACTGATTATTATCTTAATGAACAAGAAAAACACGAAACCTGAGGTTACTTCATTTTGAAGAACCATCCAAAACAACCACAAGAGGAAGAACTACGATCTAGCAAGCACCACAAGATTTCTAGCATTGTATTCATGTTTTTATCTTTGGTTTTAACTCTAGAATCATGGAGGAACTCTTAGAGAGCATCTAGGAGGGTTTGGGAACTGTTTTGATTGAGAAAAATGAGTTTAAATGACTTAGAATTTAATTAAATACAAGCTGTAGTATTACACCGACTCTGTGGAACCCATGGGAGTTGCTTGTGCAGCCTTGCAAAATCGCAAATATCTATTTACTCCAATGTTGTATCAACGAACGATTAAATGCGCTAGAGTAGATATTAAATTTGGTAGGTATATCACCCCCATAATTTCAAGTATATTAGGAGAATAGATCAGTTACATTGGACCTATTTTTCAGCACATTTATGAATGTAACTTCTTATGACCTTTTCCAACTTTTGTTCCACAACTCGCTTGACTTCAAAATATAACACACGACTATTATAAGACCAAAATAACTCATAACATAACCTCGTTGTGATGTTAAGCACCCTAGTCTCACCCAAAAGTACATGTTAAAACATTCCCAACTTGTCGACTTTCGACGAAACTTATTTTCTTCAATTCGTTTAGCTTCTAAGCCTTCCAACCCTCTTGGTACTTGGTATTCATGATATTAAATATTTTTAACCTCCACGGTAATATTATTAACTTAGTTTATAAGCTTTTCAAAGATTATCTCATTTCTTAGCTTACATCAGTTGACTTATGACGTACTTTTACATACAGAAACATGGTGTGTAACATCATTCCTCCCTTTCGAACATTCTTCCTCGGATGTTTGCTGATGCGCTTATTAGTATCATAACCTATAGCTCTTATGAATACTTTTCGTCCTTTTCATCTAGGCAATTGTTGTGTGAATAAATCCAAAGGCTAGAGCATTCCCTCTTTTAGGCCTCTTTCTCACGCCACGACTTGTGGTCGGAATTCTTCCAATCTCGTAGTTGTTGCTAGATTATGTCATGCAGCATGTACCACTCTGTCCTTGTATGTGCGCCTATGTGACTCTTCTCTCCTTTTTCCTCCAGCTTTTAGCCAATATCTAGGCCTCACTTTGTGAACATATACAAAACTATGACAAGTTATCCCTTTAGGCATATATAGGTGTACTGAAGTTCTTCGCTCGGTACTTGTCAAACTTTCGACTATTTCTATATTTTGGTTCACCCTCAGTTATCTATCCTTATTCCATTACTACATCTAGGTAGGTCATACTATACCATAACACTTACTTTGCTTTATTATTACCGAGGTCTACTACCCATCTCTAGGTTACTCTCTCATTGCTTATCCTATATGTATAAATCTAAGTACTTTAATGCTTTCTCATTACTGTTCATCTTAAGAACGACATCCTAATCTCATCTCATACTTTGTAACTTTTATCCATCTATTACTGATTTACCTTAATGTTGACCTATAATTTTGGAGAGGCTCACTGGGCTGTTTAATGTTATTTTTAAGACGAAGACTATGCCCGAAGAATGGAGGTGGAGTACGATGGTTCCTCTTTACAAGAACAAGGGTGATATCCAAAATTGCAACAATTATAGGGGTATGAAGTTGTTGAGTCACACTATGAAGTTTTGGGAGAGGGTGGTGGAGGCCAGGGTGAGGAGGTGCATGTCTATTCCGAGAATCAGTTTAGATTCATGCCGGGGCGTTCTACTATGGAAGCGATTCACATGGTGAGGAGATTAGTGGAGCAGTACAGGAAGAGGAAGAAGGATTTGCATATAGTGTTTATTGACCTTGAGAAAGCGTATGATAATGTCCCGAGGGAAGTGTTTGGAGCTTAGCGACATTCCGGTAGCGTACATTAGGGTGATTAAGGACATGTATGATGATGTTAAGACTCGGGTGAGGTCTGTGGGTGGTGACTCGAAGTATTTCCCTGTGGAGATGGGTTTGCACCAGGGATCGGCTCTTAGCCTATTTTTATTTGCCTTGGCGATGGATGTACTGTCGCGACACATCCAAGGGGAGGTGCCTTGGTGCATGCTATTTGCCGATGATATAGTGTGTATTGACAAGACGCAAAGCAGAGTTAACGCGAGGTTGGAGGTTTGGAGACAGACCTTGGAGTCTAAAGGTTTCAAAATGAGTAGAACCAAGACAAAATACTTGGAGTGCAAATTCAGTGACGGGACCCATGATGCAGACGTAGAGGTTAATCTTGATGCTCAAGTTATCCCCAAGAGAGTGAGTTTTAAGTATCTCGGGTCTATTATCCAGGGTAACAAGGAGATTGACAAAGATGTCTCACATCGCATCGGAGCGGGATGGATGATGTGGAGGCTCGCTTCCGGTGTTTTATGTGATAAGAATGTGCCGCCAAGACTTAAGGGTAAGTTTTATCGAGTGGTGGTTCGACTGGCTATGTTGTATGGGGCTGAGTGTTGGCCAGTCAAGAACCCCCACGTGTAGAAGATGAAAGTAGTAGATATGAGGATGTTGAGATGGATGTGTGGGTGTACCAGGTGAGATATGATTAAGATTGAAGTTATATGGGATAGAGTGGGAGTAGCCTCCATGAAGGACAAGATGCGGGAGTCGAGGATGAGATGGTTCGGACATGTTAAGAGAAGAAGCATTGATGCTCTTGTCAGGATGTGTGAGAGGTTGGCCATGGAGAGTTTGAGAATAGGTCGAGGTAGGCCTAAGAAGTACTGGGGAGAGGTGGTTAGACAGGACATGGTGCTGCTTCAGCTCATTGAGGACATGACCCTTGATAGGACGGTGTGGAGGTAAAGGATTAAGGTAGAAGGTTAGTGGGTAGTTTTTAGTTGTTCACCGACAGTCTAAGTAGCATGCATGTCCCTTAATATTCTTTTAGATTTTTATTACGTTATGTGGTTTTGTTCACCTGAGGTTTTGTATTCCCCTTTGCTATTATTTGGTACTACTTATCCTTTATCTCTTCCTTTTTCTTTTCTATTCCCTCTTTCTTCCTTACTTGCTTTCCTCTTCTTCTTATTGCCCTTCCTGAGCCAAGAGTCTATTGGAAACAGCCTCTTTACCTGCATTAGGTAGGGTTAAGGTCTGCGTACAGACTACCCTCCCCTGACCCCTTCCTGTTGGGATCATACTGGGTTTGTTGTTGTTGTTGTTGTAACAAGAAACTTCTTATGTAATACATTGTCACTAGGGCTCACATCTCATCATGGAACATCTGAAGTTATTTTCCTGATCCACCTAGGGACGATAATATACTTCAATAACCGTAATTCATAGCATCCCAATGTGATTCATCTTATGTGGGTTATTCTAATCCCATGCAATTCATGAAATCTCTTCTCTTTGAATCATTACTCAATTGAAGGCCTAAATATCATCCTTTTATCATTTATGACACCTACACCATTACTTTACTACCAGGGCAGCATTTAATCTCTTCTAAATGCTCCTAGTTTGAAGCTCCTTTCAGTTCATTCAGGCTACACTGAGCTTTATATAACTTATGGAAACCATCAGCTCTCTTGTTTTGATGGAATTAATTCCGAGGCCTTACCTATTCTTATCACCTTCTCTCTCATCTTTTCTTATCTTTACTTCTATCTAACTAAAACCTTGTCGCTCTACCATACTTTAGCTTGCAACCCATCCCATTATGCTCGTAGGGTAGCTTCTGAAATGAAATTTTGACTATCTCCCCAGTGGTAACACTTAAACGGTACCTTTAACTACCCCAACTCCTGTCTGAATATTTCTCAAGGATCATGATGTCATCATATTTGTGAGACCGAATTCCCTATGTTGGGTTTCACTATGTTTATCTTGCACGATTTGTTGATTTATATGTATGTTCTTTTCTAGCCATGACTAAACTCTTCCTGAATCAACTACTAATTACTTGTTGGTCCATTCTCATAACAATATTTCATGTTATCTCTCTTGGGTTATTTCCTTTATCTTAACTTACCTCTCGTACTGGCTCCTTACAAATCACGTGTTCATTCGCACTTATTTATCAGCAACATCTGGTGCGGGAACTCTTACTGCCTCTCCCCGGTGTGCTTGCATATTGTTTTATCTATAGGGTCTAAATTAATGCAATCTCATTCCTTTCGCCTTTTTACCAAATTCTTCCTTTTCTATTCCATAGTTACCTCAACATCTTTGGCGTCTTTTCACATCTTCATTGACATGTTACTTGCATTATGGTAACCCTTCTGTACCAAGGATAACTGAATATGGCATGCACGACGGCGACACCTAGTGTAATTGGCAAACTTAGTCCCTTAAGCTTAACTCTGCTCCAGTGCTTGCTTTAGGGAAGCGTCTTCTTGAATGAACTTTAAAGGTTATTCTTCTATTGTCCATTATATTACCACCGGAATGTGATTTCTAACATGATATATACTATTATCAAATCCTTCGGTCCCTAATTCACGTTCAGTTTATCTTGTTCACTAGCCCATACAAATTTCTGTTACTCTGGGGGTCTAGCTTTTCCTTCTGGTAATCACGTTGAAGTCACCAACTCATTTTTCAAAATGAGGATATGACTTTTGGCCTATACTCTTTTATTTTCTTAAGGCCTGTCACCTCTTGTCTTTTCCTTCAGTTGACTATAGACTCAGTCATCCTATCATATTTTGATTTACCATTATCACCCATTTATCACATGTTACTCATCGTACTTCATTTACTCTCTTCTTATTCTCCTGTTGATATTTTCATCTATTACATTATTATGAAAACTTCAACAAAATATTTTTTCACTTTTATCTCCCCTTGCTCTATCCACTTGCTCTTCGGGTCGCCTAGCATTCTCTCTTTACTATGGACGGAAGTCATACAAAGTTATATTTATCCCTTCTAGGATTCAAGTTCCAATCTTCAAAAAATGTCTAGACATTGTAGTATTCATATCTAAATGTACTATTCTAGAGTGCACCATCGGGGTGTCTCACAAGGAGAACTATTACCATGTTTGCAATATCCTTCGGAAATGTCAGCTAATGCTAACAATCCATCCACTATTTTGGGTTACTCTAACCATAGCTCGATCCTGATATCTCGTCCTTCTCTTAAACAATATATGTTAGCTCCCGTAAGGCATAACTAAGATGGGTGTGGCCAATTATACATACCTCTGTTACTATTGAAGGTAACTTAGAATGCTTATAAGTGTCTGCCTGAATTGTAAATATTGATAATCTTCACTAACAGGGTACCGCGTACCCTTCTCCACATTGCTTATTTTACTTGTTGAAACTTGTATCTACCTTCTGATTCTCTCATTTATTTTTATCATATGGGTGGATCAATATTCATGCCTTAGGGCTCTTTATCTAGAAGCTTACATGCCTTAGTACACACATGATCTGCTGAAGACTTCACATTTACTCATCATAAGCATGATGCAAAATTGAATTTCTATGACTAAACCCTTTCAAAGCCACATTCAATCTCTTACCAACTATCTTTCTGGATGTAGGTATCATTGTATTACGAATAAAAAGGAATTTAGGAGTTTGAATTCTTATAGTTGAGTAAGAAGAAAGAGTGACGGTCCTATATGCCCTATATCCTTCTGCTTATAAGTGTGGTGCACAATTCACCCATAAACAAGACTCTACTAGACACAACTTGTAGACTCCCCAAAATAGAACTACTCTGATACCAAGTTTTTCACGACCTTAACCGAGGGCCGCGACGGGCACCCAGTGCCTTACTCAACCGAGTACCAATATAACTGTAACGACCAAATCTGTTGTTTTGATATCTAGATACTTGTTCCCCTATAGAAGACTCCATGTATGTTCTTTTACTGTTTTACAACTTGCAAGGATTGTTAGTTCAGGCTTGGAAGGGTTCGAGTTGATATCAGAACACTTAGTTCCTTATTATTGGATTAAAAGGGTTAAGTTTGAACTGGGTCAACATTTGTAGTAAACAACCTCAAAATCGGGATTTGAAGGTCCTAGACTTGGGCGTATGTTCAGATTGGGTTTTGGATGACCCGGGAGCGTTTCGGCGCATAAAGTTGAAAGTTGGCGCATGAAGGTTTTAAAGTTCTTTAAATTTGGTTTAAAGTAGGTTTCTATGTTATCAAGGTCCTTTTGGGTTTTTGAGCATGGGAATAGTTTTGTATAGTGATTTAAGACTTGCACGTACAATTTGGTGACATTCTGAGTAGTTTAAGTATGATTCGGTGCGTTCGGAGTAAGTTGGAAAAACATGAAATTCATAAGTTGATTCAATTAGTTTTGGGGTGTGATTCTTCATTTTGATGTTGTTTAATGCGTTTTGAGGGTTCGAGAGAATCCATTTTATGTTTACAAACTTATTGGTATGTTTGGGTCAGGCCCCGAGGGCCTCGAGTGCTATTCGGAGGATGCATGGATCAAGTTTGGACTTGAAAGAACTGATGGTGCACCAGTTGTGGTGCGTCCGCACCTGCAAGATTTTGGCCACAGGTGCGAGCTCGCAGATGTGAGCTATTGACCGCAGAAGCAGCCTGGCATGGACTACCCATTGATCGCAGAAGTGTGGAAGGAATCGCACCTGTGTAGGCGCAGGTGCGAGGCAGTCGATCGCAGAAGAAAGGAGGGTCACAGGTGCGACGTGTGTGCCGCAGAAGCTGGCTCGCAGAAATGAGGTTTTTCCCACATAAGAGATGGAGGTAGACCTGGGCGTGGTCCACACCTACGATGTTTTGTCCGCAAAAGCGGAGCCGCAGGTGCGACAGTGACATCGTAGGTGCAAAAACCACTAGGCAATTTTAGCTCATTTCTTTCATCTCTAGGGCGATTTTGGAGCTCTTGGAAGAGGGGTTTTCACCTAGCTATTGAAGGTAAGTAGTTTCTATCCAATGTAAGTTAAATACATAGGTTGTGGTTAGATTTTAACATGTAAAATTATGAAAATTAGAGATTTAGTTGAAAAACTTAGGTTTTGATAAAAATGGGATTTAACCACCAAAATGACTATGGAATAGGGTGAAAATTATATATATGAGTTCGTGAGGTTTTGGGTAACAATTATCATCCAAAATTTTCGGAATCCGGGCACGTGGGCCTGGGGGTGAATTTTAGGAATCTTCCAATTTGGAGTGGGGAATTACCATAATAGTTAAATTAAGAACTTTTGAGTATATATTGATTAATTTATATAATATTTGGCTAGTTTCGGGTTGTTTGGCACCAAGTTGAGGATT
>ML409850.1:0-27779 GCA_005239525.1 Nicotiana knightiana | reverse complement strand
TCACTCTCACAACGAATTCATATGCATCCCGTGGTCGTGCCATAAGCTTGCCCGTAGTGTAGGATTGTGTTCACATGGGGTTGCGGATTGTCGGTGTGTTGGCAAGTTATTACAGCTAAGGTAAAGGAGTAAAACGGTGATGGTGCGTGTGATTTGATGAATGTGTGCAAAAGTTGGCCCTGTTGGACCAGGGTTTGAGGCAGCAATATGATTAAAAATTAAGCTTTTGCGGCGTAATTTTAGAGAGAGGGAAAAGGTTGGAGTGCTCTATGTTATTTTCAGCGTGCAGGATAGTATTGGGGGAGTGAGATAAATAAACCTCGGGTTGTAGAAAAATTATCAGAAGGGTATGAGACGGGTTTTGATATTGAGACAGCATGGTCTCGTGAATCAAGGCCACTCGGGATGAGTGAGGATTGAGTGTTGTTATTGTTCTCTTGAATTGAGGTAAGTAAAAAGGTTTCTATATGATGAAGTATTCACCCTATTAGTGGTTCAGAAGGTATGATGGAATTCTTGTGCTATCTCATATTGGCATGTTAGATGCGGTAAGCAGTATGTAACTGGGAGTGAGAATCAAGATTGCGACTTGGTGTAAACAATGATGTCATGAGCTCGGATGAGCAAGAAAAAGTTATTTGAAAGTTCAGAGTAAGCTGGTGTTATCTTCAGTGTCCCCTGAGATCGATATTCGGTGGAAGAGGCTTTGCATCCTGGTTATGGGTTCTTGATTTGTTTTATAGAGTTAGTGTGGCCAGTGGTGGATATTCAGAGTTGCTACCTTGTGTGGAAGATTGTGGGAGCATGACCATGGGATTATCGTATGAGTGTGGCATTTAGTCATTTAATGGAATGAAGATTTGGGCTGAGTATAAAGAAGTGTAATATTGCTTATTTGGGAATTTATGCCTGGAAGGCGTTTGGTTCAATTGGTTGTGGATTGTGGGGTGTTTGTCTCGGCTATGATGGTTGTTCTTGCGTGTTATGAGAGGAAGTGGGTTAAAATGGACCCAGGTAAAAGCTATTAGCATAGTTCGGTGCGAGCAAAATTAGCAGGAAGTGTGTGAATGGGTTTAAAAAGGATTATGGGCTTCATGTGAGGCAGATGTGTTCATTTCAGTATAGCACTCCTCAAGGAGGAGTGTTGGAATATCAGGTGATTGTTCCGTCTTCGTCAAAATTCATGTAATATTATGATTGTGCCATGTGAGTTGTGAAACGGCTTGATAATTTCTTGTGTGTTGAGGTCCCGCGTAGTGGTGATGTTATGTGAGCAGGATAGCTATTGAGATCTAGAGTGTGTGTGTATATATATATATATATATATATCACACCTCAGTTGTGCTTAAGTTTTGTAGCATATGGCTCTATCAGTCTCCCCAGGATGGTATTATGCACTTAGCGTGCTTGTGACCGATATTCAGTAATTTGTAATAGTGAGCAATTCAGCTCCGTGTATAATTCCTTATGTGAATTTTATGATGGGATCGGGTGGCACGCCGCCATGGGTATGTTATTTGGAGCGGGTTGCACGATGCACCAGTGTGATATTGAGTATGGTCCCCTATATCTATTTTCTGTGTTTTACTTTCTATTCTCTGAGAAGAGTTCATAATAAGTTGCGTAAGTTGAGTATTCTTTTCCTGAGTCATTCCTTTATGTATCATGTTCGAGTTATAGCCTATTCTATCGGCACGTTGTGGTATTATGTGAGACTGTTGGTCATGTTTTGGGTGATTTGTTGTCTGAGCAGTTCATGCTGGGTGAGACGAGATTATTGGATCAGGGATCTAGTGCGATAAGATTATGTGAAATACATTGAAGGACAGTTACCATCATTTGGTTCGTAATGAGATGATGATCTAAGTCAAAAAGGAGAGATTCAATGTTTGGTTAACTCTGCAGTTGGTTAGGAATTTCTACACACCTCCTCCGTGGTGCTGATATCATCAGCATTATAGCAGGGTGCATATATATATATATATCATAAGGTGCATTAGGAGCATCAGATTCGTGGATTTTTGGCTATTAAGGTTCAGGGAGTGTCATTGTGGTCAGATGATGAATTATGCGGTGCATGGTGCTAATTTAGCCAAGGTATGCATTCATGTTCTGGTATATCGTGTGGTAGTTGATACAGTGTTTATATATTGGAATAGGCCTGGCAGAGAAATTCCAGGTGTTGGAACTGGATTATGAGCCTATAATATGAATAAAAGAAGGAATCTTCATATTTGATCAAGCTAATGTACTCAGCTGGGTTGTGGTAGCACGGGCAGGTGCGCGAGGTGTTAAACAGTGATTTCAGATAACTCCAAAGCAGTTCTTAGCACGTTCGAGGACGAACGTCTGTTAAGTGTGGGAGAATGTAACGACCCGACCGGTCGTTTTAAGCTCTAGCGCGTCGTTCAGCAGTTTGAGGTCATGAGCAGCTCCGTTTCAGGTATTATGACTTGTAGGTGTGGTCGAAATTGAATTTTGGAAAGTTTAGAGTTAATTTGGAAAGAAAATTCTCATTTCGGAAGCCTTAAGTTAGAGAAATTGACTAAGATTGGAATTTTGAATAAACAACCTTTGAATCGGGATTTGAAGGTTCCTGCAGGTTCGTATGATGATTTCGGACTTGGGCGTATGTCCGGATCAGGTTTTGGATAACCCGGGAGCGTTTCGACGTGTATTGTGGAAGTTAGTGTTTTAGAAGGATTCCATAAATTTGGGTTGGAAAGCATTTCAGAGTTATTGATATCAGTTTGGGATTCCAAACCTGGGAATAACTTTGTATGGTGATTCTGGAGTTGGAAGCGCGATCGGAAGTAAATTCGGATATCCGTGGGCCATTTTGAAGTTATTTGGCTAAAGATAGAAATTTGAAGGTTTTTGAGAAGTTTGACCGAGAGTTCGACTTTTTGATATCGGGGTCGGATTCTAATTTTGAAAGTTGGAGCAGGTCCATAATGTCGAATATGACTTGTATGCAAAATTTGGGGTCAATCGGACGTGATTTGATAGGTTTCGGCATCAGATGTAGAAGTTTGAAATTTCAAAGTTCATAAAACTTGAATGGAGTGCGATTAATGATTTCGACGTTGTTTGATCTGATTTGAGGCCTCGAGCGAGTTCGTATCATGTTTTGGGACATGATGGTATAATTGATTAAGCTCCCGAGGGCCTCGGGTGGACTTCGGAAGGCTAACGAAATGGATTTCGGACCAAAATAGCTGCTGAAATTTCTACTGCAAATCTGTTTTGGGCAGCAACTAATGCATCGAAGAGATAACTTTGGAAGCATATATATCAAAATCTATAAGGAATATGAAAATTTGCAAAATATAAAAAGTTGTATCCCTTGAATTTTAGTTTCCAGAAAGTTAAACCATGTATTATTTGGACATTTTATCAGAAAGTTATGATCGATTGAAGATGGATGGTTAAGCAGTTTCGACAGAATTTACTGATGCATGGAGCCGACTTTGGAAGATCATATCTCGGAATATATAGAGAGTTTTATGGTGTACAACCTATCAAATGAAATATCTTCAAGTCTAGTTTCTAAATCATCAAACCGTTTGTCATTTGGATATTTCTACAAGGAGCTATGGGCGTTTTAACAGAAGGTGTACAACAAGGGAAAATTGTAATAGGGTATACAACCTGCACAACGCAAGGTACAACTCGATGAAGCCTGGGAAAATTATCTTAAACACGAGTTTTGTCCCATTTCTTTCATTTGGTTTGGACGATTTTGGAGAGATCAAGGAGGGATTTTCACCAGGCAACACTAGGTAAGTGATTTCTTCCTATTTTTGAGTTAAATATGTGATCTTACATGAATTTAGACATGGAAAATTAGTATAAATATGGGATTTTTGGGGAAGACCTAGAATTTGGAAATTTGGACTTTTACCATGAATTTGAGCATGAAAATTAGAGTAAATTGTATAATTGAGTTAATAAAGCTATGGGTAGTATTTATCCTCGAGAAATTTCGGAATCCGGGCACGTGGGCCCGAGGGCATTTTGGTCAACTTTTCAAGCGGGGTTGGGAACTTATATAATTTGAAATGTTACAAGTATTAGAGTGAATTTTTATTGGTTTGCCCGTTATTTGAATATTTTTGGGGCATTGTGCATCAATTGGAGTCGTCTGAAGGGCTTGGAAGCCGGTTATGGAATATCGGAGCGAGGTATATCTCCTTTCTAACTTTGTGAGGGGGAATTGTCCCCATAGGTAAACTAAATGAATACATGATATTATTTGTGGGGCCTGCGTACGCACGAGGTGGCAGGAGTCCGTGCTTAGCTACTATTATGCCATGTTCGGGTAGTCTAGGACCCACTAGCATGCTTTACTTGTTATACTTGTGACCTTGTCAATAAAATATCATGTGATGCTTTCAATTAGTATCTAAATCTCTGAGAAGGATAGAGTTTACTTTTCTTAATTACCTAGAAAGAGAATTGATTCTTCCTTGGATAATTGTGTTTCAGATAAATCTATAGAGTTTGGAACCCTGTCGAAATTGGCAAGTAAATCTCCAGAAAGGTTTTAAATACTATTCTCATGTTTATTGAAAGGAGAATTTTATCACTTCATTGAACAACTAATTTTCCCGATAAAAATATGGTTTATTGGTGTGAATATGTGTAACTTTGGGTGCCTGAGTCGCATGTATGATTCGCGTGTAGGATGACCATGTATTTATGTATATTTATACGGGGACCCGAGTCGCATGTATGATTCGCGAGCGGGGTAGCCTTAGTATTATGTTAACCGCGTCGCATGTTCGATTCGCGAGCGGGGCAGATAGATGCATCTATGGTTCGGGCAGTTCGACCCTCGGCATTGTATATTTTATTATTGTTGGTCCGCGCCATTCGACCCTCGACATTTTCTTGCGCATGATAATTGCTGCGTATTTCCTGTAATTATTACTGTTTATTGGCCTAAGAAGTTGCAAAATTACCAACTGAAATGACAAAGATTTAATGTGTTAAATGTGAAAGAAGTTGATATTTCTTATCCCTGATTATTATTAAATTTGCCTATGATACTCATGCTTAGCATCTCACTTGATTATACTAAACTGACTTATAGCAAGTTTCGAATTCAACCTCTCGTCACTACCTCTCTGAGGTTAGGCGGGATACTTACTGAGTACACGTTATTTTCGTACTCATGCTACACTTGTTGTGCATTTTTATTGCATAGGTACTTTCACAGCGATGTAGCCGGTTTGGAGACTTAGGTGAGCTGCATCATCCGGACGCGACCCGTAGCCGACAGAGTCTCCCTCATATTGTACTTATTTTCATTTTAAATTCCTTGCCTAATTTGTATTTAGGACAAGCTTTGTAATATTTGTGAAATTCTTTTAATTTGCTCATGCACTTGTGACACCGGGTTTTGGGATGTGTTTGGGATGTATTTTATAAAAATTGAATCTTAAACTGTCATATTTACTTAGCGTATTTTATTAAGATATTATGTAATAAAGTGAAAGGTAATGATTTTAAAAATACTAAAACAGGAAATTTAACTTAACCATTTAATGATTGGCTTGCCTGACAGTGGTGTGCGGCGCCATCACGAGCTTATAGATTTTGGGTCGTGACAACTAAAAAGCATTAGAAAGAAAAAACTAACACATATACATACAACATACAAATATCCCTCACCCCACACTTTAAGTTGTAGCATGTCCCCATGACACACATTTGAAAAGAAAAAGATAAAGGAAACTTCCCTGAATCTCTAGTCAGGGTCTGAGTCAAAGTCAGGCTCCATTCCACGCGGCTGAACTAGTGCACACATCTATGCAGACAACTTCTTCTCATCCTTCTTGGGATACACTCCACACTTATCTTCCTCAATAATAGCAGCCTTCTCTTTCACGCCCTTCACCCTTCCACTCAACACTTGCAGCTGGTTTCTCCTTTTTCACTCCAGTTGCTACATTCATCTCAAACGTCATAGTCTCCTCACTCACTCTAAGCATGAGTTTCCTATCATTTATATCCAGTATAGCTCTACCCGTTGCTAAAAATTGTCTTCCTAGGATAAGGCGAACCTCCTTATGTCACGACCCAAGTTCCCAATCTTAGGGATCGTGATGGAACCTAACACCACACTTGCAAGGCAAGCCAATGTTAGAACTTATTTAATTAATTTCTATTAAAGTCTATTTAATTGTAACAGGTCAATTTAGAAATAAACTAAATTTATTAATTCCAATGCATAAATTCACGAATAAAATAATAAACAAATAAATAAGTAGAACCACGAACTAAATATATAACTATAAGACTACCCCAGTGCCTGGTGTCACAATTCACGAACCACTAACAATACTACAAATAATGGCTGAAAGAATTATGTATTTGTTTTGAATGAAATAAAACAGTGTCTATAAAATTAAGAGAAGACTCCAGGAATCTGCGGACGCCAGCAGATCTACCTCGGGTCTCCGAATGATGATGCCAGCTACTAAAATCTCCTAACTTTGGCCGGTACCTAGATCTGTACAAAAGAGTGCAGAGTGTAGTATTAGTACAACCGACCCCATGTACTGAGTAAGTACCTAGCCTAACCTCGACGAAGTAGTGAAGAGGCTACGGTGGGGCATTAACAATATAACCTTGAACAATATATATAATAAAGCAAGAAGGAAATAATAATAATAAACTAAATAACCAGTAACTTGCAACAACAAGTAAAAACAACTCGGGTAACTCTTTTCAGATATCAACTATAATCAACTCCTCAAAATTTCCAAGTTTCAATTTAAATCACAGTAAAATCAGAGTATGAAAACCTTTTTAATAAAACTGGAGTTTTCCAAATCCTTATTTTTGAAAATCAGTAAAACATAATTATTCTCCATTATCACTCCTTGTTGCGGCGCGCAACCCGCTCCCACCTGACCATCTTTATTTCTCCTCTCTATATATATATCACCCTTATTTCTCATGTTGCGGCGTGCAACCCGATTTCACCTGTCCACCCTTATCACTCCTTATTACGGCGTGCAACCCGTTCCCACCAGACATATTATATCAGTTTATTTACGAAAACTTTCACAATTCAGGCCAAGCCTTTCACAATATTTTTTGTATCAATAATTGTAAACAGAAGCTGTAAAACTCATAAACTTCATCAATTATCATTTCACAACGAAACCAACCGAAAATTATATACATATCGTAGTACTGACATCCAGCTCAATCCTTATGTAACATAACAAAGCCAAGAGAACAACCAACACTTCCAAAATACTTCAAACAATACTTAACAATAAGCTAACGAATCCAAATCGACATATAAACATCAATGATCATGAAACAATTAAGCCCGAAAGCAAATAATTGGAAACGGGGAAATAGATCATGTTAAACAGACAATTTGGGGGTGCATAAATACTCGTCACCTCATCTATACATCACACACTTGTAATTTCACATAGAAATTAAGTTGGGATTCCTATTCCCTCAAGTCAAGGTTAAACCAAGCACTTACATCAAATTCGCAAGCCACTTACTACTCAATTACCACTTTTCCTTTCGAATTCACCTCCAACACACTCAAATCTAATCATAATTAGCTTGATATCATTAATTAAGGCTAAAGGAAGTAACTTTACTGAAAATTTATGATTTTCTTAAGTTTTCTAAAAAAAAAGTTAAAACCCGACCCCCGGCCCGCTTGGTCCAAACTCAGGATTCGGACCAAATTATGTTTAGCCATTCACCCCCGAGCCCGAATATGCAATTAGTTTCGAAATATGACCCCAATTCGAGGTCAAAATTTGATTTTAACAAAATTCCTTAATTCTACCCAAACCCTCAATTTTTACTATGAAAATTCTTGATTTTGGATTGAAAAGTGATGAAAATATTGGGTAACTGAAAGAGAAGTTTAGAATTGAAAAACATAGGTTCTGCCCGAGTTTTAAAATTGATTTTATATAACTGGACAAGCCTTCATCGCGTTCGCGATGGGCCTATCGCGTTCGCGATGGGCCTATCGCGTTCGCAACCAGGTGGCCGCGTTCGCATAGAGAAATGCAACTACCCTCCCCCAAATCTCGTTTACACAGTAAATTTGCATGGCCTGGACGCGTTCGTGATCTTTTAGTCCACCAGTGCTCCGTGTTCGCATCCTGAGTTCCGCATTCGCATAGAACAAAAATGGCCTCAGTGCACCTTACTCTACGCATGCGCGAGTGAAGCAACGCGAACGCGAATAACAATTTACACTACAAGAAAAAGGGTTATTAGAGACCAAGATTTAGCGACGAGTTTAAAATCCGGTCCCTAATAGTGTACTTACTGGGACTAGATTATTTTCGGTCCATAAATCGTGATGTATTTTTCCTAAATAAGTGAAGGGATTTAATCTGGTCTGAAAAAAGACATTTACCGGGTCTCTAAAAACAATGTAATGCAATGAACTTTAGCCAGGTGTGGATACAAACCGACTCAATGCTGATTAAAAATGTAGTAAAAGGAATGTGGAAACCACCCTGGAATATAGTCGATCAAATGGAGGAAATATGGAGATTAAAGGAAGAGTGTACACTGAAGGTGTCACACATTTTTAGAGAAGGGAATAGGCTGGCAGATCACTTGGCAAACTATGCTTTGGATAATGGAAATGTAGAATGTCATGGATTCTGGGAGCTAGACACAATGGGCAGGAGAATTCTCAATGATGATAAGATGCAATGCCCTGTCTTGAGAATAAGGGTGGCAAGGAACTGAGGACACAAGGAAGAAGAAAGTATTGGAGCAATATGATAACAAGGGATGTAAATAACCATGTTCAAATCTGTAAAGAGGAGAGCATGGGGATTCATTTTTTCACTAATTTCGTGTGCTTTTTTGCAGGTACCAAAGCTGAGTTTTTGACTTTCTTCCAAAGGGACCTTCTATTGGTGGTATTAATTCATTGCATTCATTCCAAAGAAGGGACTGTAGGAATAGACAACAACTCAGCAGCTTGGAGGATCATAATGCTGTCTTTATGCAAATTCATAAGGCTTACAATACGTGAACAAAACAGTTGCTGGAGATTAATGTTCAAATGGAGAAAAGCACAACTGTTCAGAAAGTTTAAGAGAAATGAGCAGCAATGTAGGGAGGCAGTAATTCAAATCTATGGAGAGGATATTGGGGTGATCTATTATGGATCTTTAATGTGGGGAGTCACTGATGGCAATGACCAAATCAGGAAGCAGGAGTTCAGGGCTGTCCAGATTCAAACGAACTTTGTTGCTTGTTTTGTAGGTACAGTGTTAGTGCTATTGTTCTTTGCCTTGCAAGACCAATTGGTGGTAGCAGTGCCTAACACTCAATTCACTGGAAAAACAGTCAGGGTAGGCAATAACATTGACTCAACTGGAAATGATATTGTACTCATACCTTGTCACTCACTACGACTTCCAAGGGTGGTATTAGCACTAGGTGCTCATTCCCTGGAAGAAGGAAAGGTGACATGCATAAGTATGAGAAAGCAGAGAGATTACACATGCTAAGCCTAACTATGGAAGACACACAAGCAATGCAGATTTATACTGGATTTCGACANAAAACAGTCAGGGTAGGCAATAGCATTGACTCAACTGGAAATGATATTGTACTCATACCTTGTCACTCACTACGACTTCCAAGGGTGGTATTAGCACTAGGTGCTCATTCCCTGGAAGAAGGAAAGGTGACATGCATAAGTATGAGAAAGCAGAGAGATTACACATGCTAAGCCTAACTATGGAAGACACACAAGCAATGTAGATTTATACTGGATTTCGACAGGGAAAGCAAGCAGTTGACTGCCACAAATGGGATCGAAGGACATACTGGATCAACATACTGGATATGCAATGCAGATTTATACACTGGATCTTACTTCACGCAATGGTTATGAACTACACATGGATCGAGCAGCACACTTTGAGTGAGTATCATGGCAACGAGGTTTACAGATTATCTTACCTAGTTTTTATACAAATTTTAGATGCTAGTGTTCATAGTATTAGTATTTCAAGTTGTAATATCAAGTTTGGGATGCTCGAGCCCAAAGTTGATAATAGGATCTATGTAGTAGGCATAAATTATGATTTTGCACAGTGCAAGACGACATGCTATTTTATTTTATTTTACTATATATAAATAAAAACTAGCCTAGTGAATTGCTTAAAAAAAAAAAAACACATTCTGCGGGAGACTACAGGCGCGAATCAAAAATAAGCGAAAACTTTAATTTTCACTCAGCGCTTCCCAGACCTTTTCTCCCTCTCTCTTATAATAAGTAAAAACTTTTTATTTAAAAACTTTCCCAAAACGTTTCCTCCCTCCCCCTCTCTCTCTCTCTCAAAACCCTTGAATTCCTAGACTCCCAAAACACTCATCGCTCAATACCAAGCATTGTCCGGCTAAACAATATTCTTGTCAATCAGTGGCATTATTCGGCTACATCAAGAGTAAGTTTCTTCACTTTTATGTTCTGTTTCGTTTTTTTTTTATGAAATTCAGAATTTTTTTTCCATCTGTTTTCTTTATTTCTTTCTCTCTTTTTTTACCTAAGGTTCTTTGATTGAGTTTTTCCTTATTTATAACACTAATTTTTGTTGTGTGGGAGCTAAAAGGGAGTATATTGGATTTGATGTTGGTGTTTGGAAGGAGAACCGAGGTTTTGTCATTATTTTTTTTAATTTTTTTTTGCAAATAATTGTTGTTGTGTGCTAAAAGTGAAGTATTTGTGGATTTATTGTTGGTTTATGTCTATTAGGGTTACATTAAACAAGACTTTTGGAAACTTAAAAAGCTAAGAAAAAAGCCGTGAGTACATTGCGGGATTTTGTTTGTTGTGAATTTTCTTATGTGGTGATGAATTGGTTGAATTTTTTACACATCATGTGTTATAATTTAGTTCATTCACTCTAGAATTTTATGGATTTTTGAATTGTATAACCAAATTATTGATTTTGGTAAAACTTTTTTGATATTTCCAAAAGAAACTTTAGATGAAGAAGAAATGGTGGTATGAATTATCTTTGTTAATGTATTTCTCAATTATACTTTAGATAAAGAATACAAGGTGATGTGTATTCAATCTTGTTTTGGTACTCTAATAAGCCAAAATCTCAAGAAAAACTACTGATGGAAGAATTTCAAAGATATCCTTTTTCCTGTCACTTTGTTTATTCAATATAACGCTAGCTGTAAAAGAAAATCTCCATAAACTATCAATAATATTAAGTTTTTATTTCTTATTCTATAGGATGTGATATAGCATCATCCATAGGATTTGATTTAGTTTAAAAAGTTACATAATGTCTTATATTATCTGCTTTTGAAAAGTCATAATCTCTGTATACATTAGTTTTTTAGGATGGAGAATGTGCTTGTTATATATAGTTTCTTATAAATTCATTTTTCTTTCCTGATGAGAATAGTTTATACTGGTACTAAAATAGGTAAAACGAATTACGAGCTCTATGATTCTTTATGTCGCCCAGTTTAAGTTTGATTGATACTTCAGGCGAAATTCAAGTTAAGAGTATAATCAATATGCTTCTACATGCAAATTGCATAAACCATCCTTAATGTATCCATTATATGCAAAAGTTAAAACTAAAATCTGATTTATTCAAATTAAATATTAAGGTTCTTTTTAAACTCATTTATGTTAGTGCATGTATTTGAATTCTGTATTGTTAGTCTTTAAACTACTGCTGTTAGGAATATAATATAGCGAGAAAGAGTTATGTGCTCCTACCATGGGGTTGATAATAGCGAAAAAGCTGAAAAGTTTTCTGCATTGCTAAATCTCCCTACATTGTCTTTGTTTCTGTTTTTTTTTCAACTCCGTCAAAATATCACAATAGTACATGTACTTGTGCCGTGGTTAGTCATAATAATTATGACGGAATATGCATTAATTGACTAATAGTAAGAAACAATATTTTATGGGTCACTTAGAAGTTGGATGAAAGAATTATGGAATAAATGGAGAGGACAATTGCATGCAAAGTATATGAAGGGTAAGCCAATCCATGAGGCTCTTAGAAATGTGCCAAAGGGAGTTGACAAGAAACAATGAGAATGGTTGATAAAGGAGCATTTTTCTTCTGAAAGTTTTCAGGTTTGACATATAATACTTAGTTATATATTTTCATTTTCATACTATGATCAATTGTTTGAGATTTATTTATAACATTACAATCTAATATTATTACACAAATATAGGAGAGAAGCCATAGGATTGCAACAAATAGAGCTAAGCTAAAGATGCTTCATCACATTGGTAGCACGTCAATTAGAGAAATTATTTATCAAAAGGTGCTATCATCAAATCTCAATTCTTTTATTTGAATATTGACAGACACTATTTGACATGGTTTACTTTGATGTGAAGGGCGGAAAAGATGGCAAACCACCAGATTTGGCAACTATTTTCTTTGAGACTCGCAAGAAGAATAATACACTTGTTGAATTTGAAACAATTGAGAAACATGTGTGTTTGGTTAATTGAACATCTACCTTACTTTTAGTTAGCATGTGTTCTGACAATCTCTTCATATACCTTTCTAGGCTCAAATCAAAGAATTGGTTATATATGAACCGTCTCTTCCGAGCATAGAGATCGTAGAAAAATGCTTTGGACCTCAAACTCGTAGCCATGTATTTGGTTATGGAGGTGGAGTAAAAGCAAAAGACTTGAAAGGTGGCGCTTCTTCAAAGGCTGAACTAATATCTGAGTTACGTTCAACTCGAGAGGAAAACAAATCTTTGAAGGATCGTGTGTCTACATTAGAAGGTGAGATGAAAGAACTGAAGCAACTAGTATTGGCTCAACAGTCCAATGCCCATCCTCCGACATCGACCGTTTCAGGATAATGACCATCCGACTAACATACCAAGTTAGTAACTACTTACTCGGAATATTGGTTCATTTTGTCGATTGTGCATTTGCTGCTTTCTACATGTTCCAGTTCTATTGTCGCATTCGACATCTATCTAGTTGCAGTAATTTTCCTTGAATATCAAAGTCGACGTGCTTTGTGATGGATTCTTGGGACCTTTTCTGATCCTTAAAAGAGCAGCTTTTAAACTTTCAATACAACTAGTCTGCACATAAGAAAATTCATCTAAATATCTATATAACTTTAAGAACTAGTCTGCAGATTTTCAGGGGTGATGCCAAAGTCCGTGCATATGCTTCTTTCCTACAAGTTCCTTGAGCATGTACAACTTTGTTTTCAAGTGTCAGGTCATGGAATTAACATGGTTCCTCATTCCTCATGACATAATATACTCTTAGTTTTTGCATAGGCTAGAAAGCAGGGCACACTTAGTGCTTCGGAAAATAGTAGAAGTTCAGCAGTCTAAACACAAATATTTGCAAATGTTGTTTCAGAAAACTCCAGAAGTGAGTAATATTTCAAATGAGCTGCAATCTGGTATAATTTGTACATTAACTCCTGCATGATATCCTTCTATAAAAGATCAAAAATTACCTGTAAACGGGACTTGTGGTGTGTATTTATCCACTGTCAACCATATTCAAAGCTCTAACACAACTTACACCAAGTAACTAACACTAGAGATCATAACAGGTGGTTGCTTTCATATGCAGATACTTGATCAGGTCATGGAATCAACATATTGAAGACTATTCCTCTTTGTATCTTTTGGACTATTTGGCTAGAGAAGAATAGAGCATGCTTTGAGGGGTAAAAAGAACATATTTCTAGAACTAGAAATAGATGTTTGCATAACCTTTACTTTTGGTATAAAAGCAATCCGCTAGTAGAAAACCTTCATCAGTATATGAATTTTTCTGGATTTATTAGGAAGAAGGATGTAGTAGTTTGCTTCTTTTTGGCTTCTGTCTTAATGATGTACTAGTTTTGAATCAAGTTCAGTCTTAAACAAGTATTGAATTAAGTTTAGCCTTAAAATCATTGGAATAGGCACTCATTCTACTGACTTCCAGCTGTATGTGTTTAGCAGTAGTTTTATATTGTTGTCATACATATGTCACGTTAATGAGTTTCATAAAGCTATTTTAGGGACTGCATTTTTTCCTTTATAAATGTTTGCTTGTGGTTATATACTTAACTGAAGAGAATGCATATTTGGACAAGATTCATACTAAGCTACAACATATACCACCGTGTTAATCAGTTAAACAAGTTCAGTAGACTGATAAGAAATCAGTCAAATAAAGACTTAGGAAAACTATACTTATTGTTCTTATTATCAAAAAAATATTATTTTTAACCCACTTATGTTTGTTGTAATGCACAGCCTCTTTTACAGTGATGGTTTATGTTTCTAATTTGGGCACTTATTCAGGTAAAGGTTAAATAATTATCCCAATAAATTAATTAATTTTCTGGTTGCTTTTTATTTATTTTCTTAATAATAATTGTTTGCATCATTTTTCCAGGTNCTGATAAGAAATCAGTCAAATAAAGACTTAGGAAAACTATACTTATTGTTCTTATTATCAAAAAAATATTATTTTTAACCCACTTATGTTTGTTGTAATGCACAGCCTCTTTTACAGTGGTGGTTTGTGTTTCTAATTTGGGCACTTATTCAGGTAAAGGTTAAATAATTATCCCAATAAATTAATTGATTTTCTGGTTGCTTTTTATTTATTTTCTTAACAATACATTTTTCCAGGTTTTGGAGAGTATAACTTACAAGTCAAGACTCAAGATGCAGCTTTTGGAGACACATATATATATATATAGAAGATGACTATCATTTTGCTAGGATATTGTTACAAAAAATACAATTATATTTCTAATCTAGGGATATTAATTAGGTGTTTTTGCTATGGGATTTTGTAGAAGTTATTGTGACTTACATCATGGCTATATATATATATATATATATATATATATATTTATATATCTTGCCATTAACAAGAAGTTACTCAATTTTTGTATTTATATTATTTTTTGTGCCAATGATTTTTAGAAAATTTGATTAATATTGAGATTTATTGATACAAACTTTGGGACCAGCAGTAATGTTTTTATGGACCGGAGTGCTTGTCCTTAAAATATTATTTTTGACAAGTTTAATGCCCACTTAGTTAATCATTAAGGACCAGAAAAATAGTCCCTAAATCAATTAAGGACCAGATAATGATTGATTTATGGTGTTATTTTCATTTTATCATGGACCGGAAATTTGGTCCTCAAAAATCTTTTAGAGACCAGAAATGCACTGGTCGCGGAACCCTTTAGGAACCAGTTTAAATGACCCGTCGCAATTGACCTTTAGTGGTGAAGCCTATAACGACGGGTCGCGACCAGGTGAACCTGGTCATTATTTATCTTTAGGGACCGGAATATGATTTTTAGGGACAATTTTTCTTATCGCTAACAGCCGTTTTTCTTGTAGTGTTACGTGCTCACCAGAAACAGTCATGACAACATAATTTCGTAAGTGTAAAACATCCCGTAACCTACCCAAAACTCACCCGAGCCCTCAAGGCTCCAAACTAAACATGCACGCAAGTCTAAAAACATCATACGGACTTGGTCGTACGATCAAATCCTGAATTTAACATCTAAAACTATGAATTTAACCTCAAAACTTATCATTTTTCTCAAGAACATTTCAATTTCTCTATTTCTCAACCGGACGTTCGAATCACGTCAAATCAACTCCAATTCTCACCAAATTTCACATATAGTACTTAAATATTATAACAAATCTGTATCGGGCTCCGGAACAAAAATACGAGCCCGATACCAATGGTTTCAAATATTAATTCATTTCTTCATTTCATTAAAAATCCAGCAAAATAATTTTCTTTAAAAATTGATATCTAAAGCTAGGGACCTCGAAATTCAATTACGGGCATACGTCCAAGTCCCATATTTTACTGCGGACCTCAGGGGATTGTCGGAACACAGATACGGGTCCATTTACTCAAAATGTTGAACAAAGTCAACTAAAACCAAAATTTTAGCTCTAGAAATTACTATTTCTCATATTTTCACATAAAAGCTTTATGGATTCACGCCCGGACTGCGCACGCAAATTGAGATAATTAAAATTAGTCTTTTTATGGCTAATAAGCATGGAATGGAGTCTTAATTCACAAAATGACCCCTTGGGTCATCATACCTTATTCTCCTCCATATGCACCACTATGAAGTCTACATGAAATACAAACTTATTCACCCGCACCAAAACATCTTCTACTATCCCCTGGGGTGTTATCATTGTTTGGTCTGCCAGCTGCAAAGATATAGGGACCGACCGTATCTCTCCAATCTCGTTCTCCAGTTTCTTGTAAATAGAAAATGGCCTTAGATTAATTGAGGCACCAAAACCGCATAAATATTTATCAAAATTAAGAGTGCCTAAAGAGAACGGTATCATAAAACTCCCCGGATATCCACACTTTTATGGGAGTTTATTTTGTAAAATTGCACTGCAATGCTCTGTGAGCTTGACCACTGAGGTCTTCTATCTTCTTCTTCTTTGTCAGGATCTCCTTCAAGAACTTTGCATAAGTTGGCATTTGTGAGAGCACTTATGTGAATGTCAAGTTTACATTAACCTGTCTCAGCATATATAGAAATCTCTCAAACTGCTTGTCCATCTTTTCTCTATAGAGCCTTTGGGAAAAGATAGAGCAGGTATGTGCTTGCTCACATCATCATATTCCTCCCTTCTTGAAGTTTCCTCCTTTTTCTCTACCCTTTTCTTGCCTTTCTTCTTCTCAATATTTTTATCATCTTCAATTTTTAGCCCCTTCCCACCTTCTTCTTCAGGCGCATCTTCCTTGTGAATTAGAGTGGGATCTTTCAACACTTGTCCGCTTCTCAAGGTCACAACATTTTTCCATTTCTCTCGGATTATTTTCAGTATCAGCTGGCAGAGTACCTGGGATTCTCTCAGATAATATAGTTGCAATTTGTCCCACTTGTCTCTCCAAGTTACGCAAACTTATCCCGAGTTCTTTAATAACTGCACCATGAGCATCTAATCTCTCATCAGCCTTGACAATGAATGGCTTCATCTGATCTTCTAACCCAGACTAAATTAGGTGTTGATGCTGAAACTACGGCCTTGGCTGATTCCCAAAACCATGAGCTCCTTGAAATCTGGAGTTATTTTGTTTCCATGCACTTATTGTTCCCCCAGGTGAACTCCATGAAAAACTAAGGTGCTTTTGACCCATTGCGTTGAAGTTATAATTACCCACAACATTATCTTCCCCAGGTAAGGTTTGACACTTATGAGTAGGGTGTCCTCTTCCACATATGTCACATGCTGCATGAGGCTCATTATGTATCAAAGCTAAGGTCAGCTTCCTTATTTCCTTTGCCATGGCATCGAGCTGTACCTATACAGATGTGTTAGCATCAACCCGGTGAACACTAGTTGATCTTGTTATTTATCTATGTCAATACCACACAAGAGGGGGCTGATTTGTGTGGTGACCAATTTTCACGTGCAGTAGTTATAGAATGACCAGATTCTTGTATGTGTTCCAACTCCTACAGTTTGCGGAATAATAATTGCAGAAAATAAAGGAACACATCAATTTTACGTGGAAAACACCTGGCTCAAAAGGTGAAAAAACCACGACCTACTTCCAAGTAGGATTTTCCCAAACTCTTCACTAAATCAATGAGCCAAACAACATTTACAAAATAAACTCTTTTGTAAACCTAAGGATTAACTCTAACCCTTTGTGGCAAACTAGCCTCTAGCTATTTGCGACAACCTTCAAGTTAACTCTAACTTGAATACTCAGTACCTATTACAAATGCTTCTAGATAAAGCTGAAAGATACACTTTGTAATCACCTACTACAAATAAACTAGACTAAAAGACAACAGATGCAACTGGTTCTTCTAGCTGGTTCAAGTAGCTTCAGAATCGCACAAGAAATTCTCACACGAAATGCTTACAAAATTGCTTTGGTAATTTTGTTCTCAATTCTTGTTTTGCTTCTATATTTGTGCGTACCTATTCAATAAGAACAGTTGACAATATATAGGATCAGTAGAAAAGGAGATATACTAGAATTCGGATGCAACTCTTCAAATTCGGATGCAACACTTCCTTGTGGAAAAGTTCTAGTTGATCTCAACTCCCTAGATCCTCTTCTATCTTGATTCTGTCCTTACTGAATAAGGAGTCCATCTCCCTATCAATTTGCAACTTTTTCGACCAGGAGATATATCTTCAGATCACTGATTGTGCTTATCTCCTGTTTGCGATCACCTCACGTGCCATTAACTCTGCATGTCTATGTCTCCATTGATGGACCTCGTTAAACTCTGAGTTCATTTGTCAATCTTCTAAACCATTCAGCTTCTTGATCCAACAAATTCTCCCTTTCTGATGATGTCAAACTCTATGCTTAGGCCTGTAATCATTTTAAACAACATTGACACTTTTTATAGTATTCAGCATTTATCATAAAGAACCAGGTTCATTAGGTTATAAATATCACAATTTTCAAAATAGCACATTCTTCCCTCTTTTGGCATCATCGAAAAGTTGCAAAGTGTTAGAATTACCAGATTTATAATAATTACTCATGGCCACTGAGGCAACTGCAAGTTCAAACACGTATTAATCATCAATAGTAAACCAAGGTTGTAAACTATCAAAGAAAGTGAGACAAAATTGGTAAGAGAAAAAACAACACAATTAATTGATAAAAGCATAGTTCAAGTACTAAACACATAAAGAACGAAAAGCATTTACAATCATGAGCAAAATATAGCAAAAAAAAATCCCGAACTGGGTCATAGAGGGGTGAGGGACGACAATGGACACCTAAGGCTGGGACGGGGTGGAGGTTGGGTTCTTTTCTTGGAGAAGAGAGAGCATTTGTTGAAGAATCCATGCATTCTTCTCCTTTTCATTTGCCAGTTCAGATCTGATAGCATCCCGCTCAGCCTCAACCTCTGCAAGGCGGGTCTTCAGGCGAAGGATTTCAGCATCCTTAACCCCACCTTCATGCACAAGCGCCATGACCTTGCTATTCACATGCATTTTCCTTGATGAACCAGGTTCATCATCAGGAACATGCACATCATAGTCGCATGTCAGAAGCGTGTTCTTCCCAAAATGGTCCTTGACAGTGGACATTTCTTCTTTCTTCACGGGCACTTTGAAGTGAGCCAACACAGTCGTTAGGATGAACCTATATGGGATAGCATGAGCCTTGGAGCCATTTACCACCCTGTCCAGCAACTGAATAATAAAAGAGGGCCAGTTGATTTTCCTTCCACTGTCCAGGCACTCCATGAGAGTTAAATACATATAGTTTTCTATGTGCCTCCTCTCTTGCCTAGACAATATGCATTTATTGACAAACTCAAAAACCACTTTGTGTTGAGGTGTCATCTCGCTTTTGAACACAACCCTTGGTTCCATTTCTTCAGCATTATCACTGAACCTCTTGGTGATTTGTAGTGCAGAAGGAAGGCCATCCAAGATGGGCCACCACTGCCTTGTATAATCATCATATCCCTCAGTGGGAATCCCAAGAATCTCACCCAGCTCCTTGGCATTAAAGGAGATCTTAACCCCCTTTACCTGACTGGATACCCTGCATCCTTGACTTCTGCATTTTCCATGAACTCGACAATCTCACTTTTGACCAACTTGCCTTCAAGTTGAAGGACCACGTCTTTCCAGCCCTGTACGTCCAGAGTGTCTACAAGGTAAATCATGTCGGATTCTTCAAGATCCTTCAACAACCTTCCCTTTAGTATCGTGCGCTTCCAAAATTTTGTCAATTTTTCTGTCTCTCCACCAGATTCCTATGGTTCTTCACCACTCCAGTCATCATCATCAACCTGATCCTTCTTTGATTTCTTTGTGGACCTAGTCCTCCTAGCAACAGTCGACGGTGTAGCAGACACAGATGCTGACTTCTTGGAAGAAGTCTTGGCCTTCTTTGGTTTGGGTGTCTCAAACTCAACTTCTTCCATTTGTTCCTCTTGATGGACCAGGTCCATCTCCTCAACATCAACAGCCTGTGCAGGCTCAAACACTTTTGCCTTCCCCTTTTCAACTTTCTTTCTCCTACTCTCCCTTAAAGCTTTCTGCAACTCCTCTTCACTTTGCTAATTGCACTCCTTGTAGTGCGACCTCTAGGAATGAAGGCATCAACAGGGGGAGTGTCTTTTCTCTTCTTGCTTTCCACTGGAGGAGCAGCTTTCTTAGTCTTGGGTGTCTTATTCTTTTTGGGTTTATAGCTCTTCCTTAACTTTCTCATAAGATCAGCCAAAATTTCTTCAATGGATGAACCAGGTTCATCGGTTGCATGTTGAAGATTTTCCAGCCCCTTTGCAGCCCTCTAGGATTTCTCCCCCCTAAATCCTTGGCACCTTCTTCAACAACTAATGGGACAGTCCCACAAATTGCCAGTGGAGTACCTCCTTCCCCTGTTCCCCTCACAGTACTTCTTTCTCCCTCACTCTCAAAGTTATTTTTACCGCCTCTTCTTCTCCTATCAGGAATCTCCATATCCACTACAGACCTAATTAAAACAAACCTATTTTCAGAAGTGACTGGCTCATACCCAATTTTAGATGTTACCTATTCAGAATCAGACGAACCAGTTGATTCCCCCTTGTTGGCGGACTTGAAAGAGTCATTGGAATTCTCAAATTCTTGGGCCTGGCTAGCTTGAAGCTTCGCGTTCAATTTCCTAGCTAGAGATCCAGAGGCCACAGTCTTTCTGGCGAGCATTTTCACACGCCTTCTCCTGGGTTCTGAATTGGGGCTTGGTTGTACAATGGGAGTGATTGGAGGAGACGGAACAGGGTTGTTTTGAGGGGTGGTGGGATGTGATTGAGATGGGGTTGAAGAATTTGATTGAGATGGGGTGAAACCAGTATTTTCAAGCGTGATACTGTAGTCAGGTGTGGTTGAGGAGGATGGAGTAGGATGTAGAGTGTTAGCCATGGTAATGATTTTTATTAAAGAAAATCAGGATCAAGGTGTTTGAGTGGAAAGTTGAAAGGGTTTTGACGGTTATGGCTTTAGGAAAAAGGTGAAGGATTAGAGAAGTGATGGGGTTTTAAAGGCTTGGTTAATAAATACACAATGGATGTAATTTTGGTCAAGTGGGAGTCTAATCGGTTCAGGAGTGTCAGGTGATAAGTGACGGTTATGACTCCCCTACAATCTAGGCTATTTTAATTTGATTTGACTCTTTGGAACTGGTTCGAATTTGGGATATGTAGTAGATTTTGTAAAGGCTTATTATAGATAGAGTCCTGCTCATGAGTAACTATTGATATTTCAATATGTGTATAGTGATGAGCACATAGCTTGTCTGTCAGATGAACCAGCAACGATGAACTAGGTTCATCTTGTTAGAATCTCTTAATTAAGCCTCAATTTACAAAAATAGAAAAGCATCATTAGTAATCAATGAGTCATATTAACACACGACAAGAGAGTATGCCTTTTAAGGCATGAGACTGAGCAACGATTATTTTGATTATTTACACCTTTCAGAATTCCTAGCCAAAATAAGTTTTTTTTTCATTTTGTAATTGGTTCCATTAGGTGATCTTAATCGTCCCTAAATATAACATGTTTCTCTCAAAATTCTCTCTACTTAGTGCCTTGGTAAAGATGTCAGCAATTTGTTTGTCAGTAGCACATAATTCAATAGAAGTCATTCCCTTCTCATAGTTGTCTCTTAGGAAATGGTGTCTAACATCTATGTGCTTTATTCTTTTCTGGCGGACGGGGTTCTTTGTCATACTGATAGCACTAGTGTTATCACAGAAGATAGGAATGCATCCAACCTCTATGCCAAAATCCATCGGTTGTTGCTTAATCCATAGTAACTGAGCACAACATGAGGCTATAGCCACGTACTCAGCCTCAATAGTAGATTGAGCTACTGAATTCTGTTTTTTAGTGGCCCAAGATACAAGACATGAGCCCAAAAAGTATGCCATACCTGAGGTGCTCTTTCTATCTACCAAGAGCCTGCATAGTTTGCATCATCATATCCCACAAGATCAAAATTACTACCTTTAGGATACCAAAGACAGAGGTTTGTGGTGACTTTAAGGTATCTCAAGATTCTCTTCAGTGCAGTTAAGTGTGATTCCTTTAGATTAGCCTGAAATCTTGAACAAAGCCCTACGCTGCAGACAATATCAGGTCTACTAGCAGTAAAATACAACAATAAACCAATCATTCCTCTATACAACTTTTGATCGATAGATGAACCAGGTTCATCTACATCTAGTTTTGTGGTTGTTGCAATAGGAATGTCAATTTCCTTTGAGTCTTCCATTTTAAATCTTTTAAGCAATTCTTTCACATATTTTTACTGATGGATCATAGTTCCATTTGAATTTTGTTTAATTTGTAAGCCTAAAAAGAAGTTAAGCTCACCCATCATGCTCATTTCAAATTCACTCCCCATTAGTTTAGCAAATTCTTTACTTAGATTTTTAGAAATTTCCCCAAAGATTATGTCATCTACATATATATGCACTACCAAGAGATCTTTACCTTTTTCCTTCAAGAATAAGGTGCTATCAATTTTACCTCTCTTGTAGTCATGTTCCAGAAGGAATTTTGAAAGCCTTTCATGCCATGACCTTAGAGCTTGCTTGAGTCCATAAAGTGCTTTGTCAAGCTTGTACACATGATCAGGATTCTCCTTGGTTTCAAACCTCGGAGGCTGCTTTACAAACACTTTTTCCTTGAGATAGCCATTCAGGAAGGCACTCTTGACATCCATCTGGTGAAGGGTGAATTCCATGTAAGCAGCAAAGGCTATGAGGAGCCTAATTGTTTCCAACCTTGCCAGAACAAAGGTTTCATCATAGTCTATTCCTTCCTCCTGACTGTATCATTGAACCACCAATCTTGCCTTGTTTCTTGTAACTGTTCCATCTTCATCAAGTTTGTTTCTGAATACCCACTTTGTGCCAATCACCGATGTATCGAAGGGTTTGGGTACCAGATGCCAAACTTGACTCCTTTCAAATTGGTCGAGTTCTTCTTGCATTGCATTTACCCAATCTGCATCTTGCAAAGCTTCAACAATATTTTTAGGTTCAATCAAGGATAGAAAAGCATCAAACGGACACAGATTTTTCAAAGAGGATCTAGTTCTGATTCCAGATGTTGGATCAATTATAATGTTCTCCATGGGGTATGAGCTTTGATATTTGTGTGGTTTTACAACCAACTGGGTATTACTTGAAGATCCTACAGTGTCTTGTTGCTGAGGAACATGTTCCAATGAGGTTTGGAAATTAGTTTGTTGCTCAGTTCCCCTTGGCATGTTGCCTGGGATGGATGAACCTGTTCCATCACCCGTTCCTTCCTCCAGTGTAGCTCCAGTTTGGTCTGAGTTTCTGACCAGCCCAATTTCTTCATCTACATGTTCCTACCTCTCGTGGCATGTCCTCCCTTCTGGCACCTCGACCTCAACCCCTAGTTGGCTGAGGGGGTGGGGGTACACCTGGTGCAGAAATCATAGCTCGGGAACCCTGATACTGAGAACCACTAGAAGCTTGGGGGCAAAACCTAGAAATTTTCCCCATACCACCGCAAGTGTAACAAGATTCCTGCTGCTGAGAATCCTGACCCTCAAACTGTCCCTGTCGACCAGAATAACCACCCTGGAAGCTCTGAAGTGGAGGTGCACTGATAGGAGCTGATGGTGCACTGTGGGATACCTGAAGTACTGACTGGAATGGCCTAGGAGGATGACCACTGCCAAAGGAATCTCTGCCTCCAGATGAGGCACCACTGAATTGACTGGAATGGCGAGATCTCTTGTCTGACCCCTGACCACTGCTCTGTGATAAGACCATCTCAATACGCCTGGCCACATTGGCCGCCTCCTGAAATGAAATATCAGTACCTATCTCTCTAGCCATCTGAAGTCTAATAGGCTGAGCTACACCCTCAATAAACCTCCTCACCCTCTCACGATCAGTGGGGAGTATCATAGATAGCATGTCGGGCCAAAGTAATGAACCTGGTCTCATGCTGTGTAACAGTCATAGATCCCTGCTGGAGGCGCTTAAACTCCCTCCGAAGACCCTCTCTCTGAGTAACTGGTAGAAACTTCTCCAAGAATAACTCGGAGAACTGAGCCCAAGTCAAAGGAGAAGACCCAACTGGTCTGGTCAAACAGTAGTCCTCCACCAAGTCTTGGCGGTACCAGATAGACGGAATGTAGCAAAATCAACTACATTGGACTCCACGATGCCATGTTCCGAAGAACCTCGTAGCAACTGTCCAAGAAATCCTGGGGATCCTCTGATGGTGCACCAGTAAATGTAGTAGAAAATAGCTTGGTGAAACGGTCCAATCTCCACAAAGCATCGGCAGACATGGCTCCCCCTCAACTGTCTATGCCACAAAACCCGGCTGAGCTGCTCCAGCTGCCTGAGGTGCTGCAGTCTGGAACTGAGGAGCTAGTTGCTCTGGTGTGCGGGTAGCAGGAGTCTGGGTCCCTCCCCCAGCCTGAGAGACGGCTGGTGCAGTAGGAAGAAGATGGGCCTGAGCCACGCTCTCCATAAGGCCCACTAAACGGACTAGAGCGTCCTGAAGAATCGGGGTCAATGAACCCCTCTAGGACCTGAGCTGGTCCGACTGGAACTGCCTGAGCAGGAATCTCACTGGAAAAGTCTACATGTGAGTCCTCTACTGGTGTTGCTGCTCTGGGCTGGCTCAGCCTCAGCCTCTAGCACGACCTCGGCCTCGTCCTCGGCCCCTCGTATGAGCTACAATAGGAGGATCGGGCTGCTGATCGGTAGATGACGAAGCACACGTTCTCGCCATCTGCGAGAGAATAGAATAGAAAATCAGTTAGCATTTAGAATTCAAACCGCTCGACAGAGAAGAAGAAATGTAAAGTTATTCCTAACCTTGCAGCCTTTGGGGGATAAGTACAGATGTCTCCGTACCGATCCCTCATACTCTACAAGTTTGTCCGTGAATTGTGAGACCTAAGCAACCTAGTGCTCTGATACCAACTTGTCACGACCCGAAATCCCACCTTCAGGCCGTGATGGCGTCTAACGTTGAACCCGCTAGACAATACAATGTTACTAGATATTCTGATTTATTCCTTTGTTATTTAGCATTTAAAAAGTGAAATACAAGAATAAATAGAAATAAGAATGCGGAAGATAAGAAATTCATCAACTTAAATAATACATCTTACGAAATTTCCTTAAACATACCCCAGAACTGGTGTCATAATTTCACAAATAGTCTAAGATTTACTAAAAACATGAGTCTGAAATAAACAAGTGTAGCTGTCTAGAAATACAAGATAAGACAGAAGGAAAGAAATAGATGGTGACGCCAAGGCCTGCGGACGCCTGCAGGACTATCTCAGTGTCGTCTTGGACTGAAGGATACTACCTCGCTCAATGTCCACTGGGTTCGGCTCCGTAATCTGCACAACATAAAGAAGTGCAGGTGTAGCATCAGTACAACTGACCCCATGTACTGAGTAAGTGCCGAGTCTAACCTCGGCGAAGTAGTGACGAGGCTAGGACACGAAAAATAATATCACCTGTGTAGTTTAAATAAAATACAACAAGAAATAAACAGTAAGTACAATAACGGGGAAACATGCTGGGGAAAAAGGGATAGCAAATATTGAAATGACGGAACGAAGAAACAGTCCAAATATATGAAAATAATAACGAGAATTGACAACATGAATTAGATAGTGAAAGAAATGGCACGACATGTCCCCTCGTGCATAACAATATAAAATATGGCACGGAATGTCCCCTCGTGCATAAACAATAAAAACACGGCACATAATGTCCCCTCGTGCAATAAACATCACAATCATGGCACGGAATGTCCCCTCGTGCATATATATATCATCAACACGACATAGAATGTTCCCTCGTGCCTAAACAACATAAACATGGCACGGAATGTCCCCTCGTGCATAAAACCTCACAATCACAGCACGAAATGTCCCCTCGTGCATAAACAACATCAACATGGCACAGAATGTCCCCTCGTGCATAACATCATACAACATGGCACGAAATACCCCTTCATGCATAATAACATAAAACAACAGTTGGCATGAAAATCAAGAAATAAGAAACCTTAAATGCACGGAATAATCAACAAGAATAATACCGTCCCGACAAGGGACACAATTATAATCAATCCTACACATGTGTATAATCCAACATAATGTTCCTCAACCGATCAACTACTCAACAATACCCACATCTAAGAATTTCCACCAAATGAATGGCTATCAAATTGATATTAAACCCATAAACATAGTAAAAATCATTAATATCATATAATTGCAAATTTTCGACTCACGGTCATGCTTGACAACAACATATAGGTACTCGTCACCTCACCTATACATTGAACATGGAATAAAAATGTAGCAATTAGGACTCTATACCTATTCCCTCAAGCTAAGTGATCACGCTAAACTATGTCTAATAAAAAACTAAGCGGGCGTTGCAAATATAATCCGGGGTATTATGCCCAGAGTCGATCCCACAGGGAATTTACGTATCAAACAAGCTGTTAGAATACTCAATTGTCACTTGAGGTTATTTAAATTACTAGCACTAAAGATTAAAACAAAAGATTAACTACGCTAAGGTGTAAACAATTGTAATAAATATCTAAGGTTATGGTTTCCCCTGTCGGTGAATTTACTTCTCAGATACTTTATATAGCTTGATTAGTTGTCCTTATCAATCATGAACACTCTATCTACCATAAATCTCTCTCAAGTAATTACGATAATTTACTGGACGCACTCTCTCAAGTTACGNTTAATATCACAATAAGTTTATCCCCCAACGGGTTCCACAAGAAATTAGCTAAACATGTTCAAAAGAATCAAATCTAAAATAACTTGCATAATTAAACTACAAAGTAATGAAATCTGTACAAATTGATGTCGTGCCGTCTGAATCCCTCTAATCTCTTCGAATCTCCCTCTAAGTTGTGTTTTTGGGGTCTATTTATAAGTTTAGGACAAACCCTAAACGTGTAGGAGACTTCTATTTCAACCGGGAAACACTTAAACTCGTCAAAACTCGAAATTGACCAGAACCAGGAGACCAGGCGTTTTGGCTCTAAGGCCTGGATAAGGCCAGGCCAGGCCTGGCTTTAGGAGGAAAACGCCCCCCCTAACGCCAGGGCCAGCCTTGCTTTAGGAGGCAAACGCCTGGATAAGGCCAGAGTGTTCCCTCTTCGCCTCTCAAGCGTATTTTCGACGTATTTGCATCCATTTAGCTCGGTTTCCATCTCCAATTCACCTACACATGAAATAAACTCTATTAAGCACATAAAAAGTGTATTTTTATCATTAATGCGCATAAACTGTAAGGCATATAACATGTTAAACTATGAATTCTAGTCTCGCATCAATACCCCACACTTAAACATTTGCTCGTCCTCGAGCAATCAAAGTACACTCATGTACAGAACTTATGAAGAAAATCTCTTAACACGTTATACCAAGAATTTTTAAAACAGTTCAAACACAAAGGTGTGACATCCTCGCCTCAATAATCGACTCACAAATACCATGCTTTATTCACAATCCACTCACTACTCTAACGTAGAGGTCAACAACATTACCTTTCTGTCATGAATCATGTGCCCTCACCAAATCAACAGCTAGATCCTCACACAATTAAATTTAAGAACATTTAGGAACTCAAGATAGAAAGAATTCACTCGCTCTCAGAAATAATATGCATATGCCACAAAAG
>MDKJ01301322.1:0-24408 GCA_005239525.1 Nicotiana knightiana | reverse complement strand
TGTTTGGCTCTGTCGCCCGGCTATCGCCCGGGTGTCTCCTTTCGCGTATTTTTCGACGTATTTGCATCCTTTTAGCTCCGTTTCCATCTCCACTTCACCTACACATGAAATAAACTCCATTAAGCACATAACAAGTGTAATTTTATCATTAATGCGCATAAAATGTAAGGTATATCACATGTTAAACTATGCAATTTAGTCTCGCATCAATAAACATACTAAAGGAGAATTACCAGGAGTCCCTTTCCATTCTAATTGAGGCAATCCCAGCAAAGCTAAAGTAACTGTCTTGGCATGACAGTCCAAGATGGAATAATAAGGTGACAACCAATCCATGTCCAATATGACATCAAAATCGACCATGTCAAGAAGCAAAAGATCTACACTAGTTTCAAGACCCTCAATAATGACTACGCACGAACGATATACACGATCTACCACAATAGCATCCCCCACCGGCGTAGACACATAAACAGGGACACTCAAGGAGTCACGGGGCACAACCAAATACGAGGCAAAATATGTTGACACATAAGAATAAGTAGACCCCGGATCAAACAAAACTGAAGCAACTCCATTACAAACTTAAATAGTACCTGTGATAACTGCATCGGAGGACTCCCTCACGGGTCTAGCAGGAAATGCATATATCCGGGGCTGGGCCCCACCACCCTGAACTACGTCATAGGGAGGACCCCTGATAGGATGAGCTCCACCTCTATCGGGCTGGCCTCCACCTTTAGCGGGCTGGCCTCTACCTCTAGCTACCGGACCCCTACCCCAAGCTCGCTGGGCAGGTGGTGCTGCAACTGGTTCCAGAACTATAGCACGAGAATTATGGTATAGAGAATTATCCTACGCATTACGGCAGTACCTAGCAATGTGCCTCGGGTCACCACAAGTATAACAAGACCTCGGCTGTCGAGACTGCTGGCCGGCAAACTAACCCTGTCGACCTGGATAACCCCCCTAAAAGCTTTGGAGATGAGGTGCATTAACAGGGGCTGACTGATCAAAATAAGGAAAATAAGAGCCACGACCTTCTGGTGCCCCTAGGACGTCTGAAGTGCTGAATTAACTGTCCTGGAAGGATGGCCTTTGCCCTCAGTACCACCACCTCTAGATAAGGCACCACTGAATCCACCCGAATGGTGAGGTCTATTGTCTGAACCCTGACCTCCCATGCCAAGAACCTACTCAACTCTCCTGGCCACATTGGCCGCGTCCTGAAAGGAAATCTCAGCTTTCCCGTCTCTTTGGCCATATGCAACCTGATGGGCTGAGCAAGGCCATCAATAAATCTCCTAGATCTCTCTCTCTCTCACTCTCTCTATCTCTCTCTCTTTCTCTCTGTGTGGGTAACAAAAGAATAGCATGCCGAGCAAAATCCACAAAGCGGTTCTCATACTGGGTAACAGTCATGTCGCCCTACTGAAAATGCTCAAACTGATGAAACTTCTCTTCTCTAGTAGTGATAGGCAAAAATTTCTCCAAAAGGAGCTGAGAAAACTGATTCCAAGTTAGAGAAGGTGACCCAGATGGTCTAGTCAACAAATAATCCCTCCACCATTTCTTGGCCAAACTAGTCATTTGAAATGCGGCGATGTCGACCCCATTGGTCTCCAATATACCAATGTTATGAAAAAACCTCATGACATCTGTCCAAATATTCCCGAAGATCCTCTAAAGTAGTACCACTGAAGTGAACAGGCAAAATCTTGATGAACCTGTCCAGCCTCCACAAAGAATCAGAAGTCATAGCTTCCCCATCAGCAATCGCGGTTGCACCAACTGTCTGAACTACCCCAACTAGGTTGGCTGCTGGGGTCTGGACTTGAGAAGTAGTCTTATCAGGAGTATGGGTAGCAGGATTCTGGACCCCTACTCCAGCCGGAGATACGGCTGCTGTAACAGGAAGTGCGCCAGTCTGGGCTACACTCTCCTTAAGGCCCACTAATTGGACCAAAGCATCTGAAATACCGGGCAATGAACCCCTCTAGGACGTGAGCTGGTCCAGCTGGAATGGTCTGAGCTGAAGCCCCCTCATCAATCTCAACCTGGGGCTTCAGTATGAGCAACAAGCTGAATCCTCCCCTGCCTCGACCTTTGATGTTGCCTCGGCAGCTGCCCCTAATAGGAGCTGCTACTACTGCTGGAGGACTGGATTGTTGTTCAGCGTAAGAGGAAGCACGTGTTCTCGCCATATGTGAGAGAATAGAAGAGTTCAATCATTATTATATAAAGATATCAAGAATCGCACGACAAAGTAGAAATAAAATTAGTTTGTTCCTAACTTCATAGCTTCTGAGAGATAATTACAGACGCCTCCGCACCAATCCCTCAGACTTTATTAAGCTTGTACGTGAATTGTGAGACTTAGGCAACCTAGCGCTCTAATACCAACTTGTCACGACCTAAATTCCCAACCCACGGGATCGTGATGGCGCCTAACACCATACTTGCTAGGCAAGCCAATGTTAGAAATTCAACTAACCATTTCCTTTTCAAAAATTTACTTCAACATAATAAAACAATTTAAAGTAAATACAAAAACTACTACTACCCAAAAATAATACCAGAATAATATTCAAAATAGCAATAACAAGCCACAAAGTAATACAAACTACACAACTACCCAGAGTGTGGTGTCACAATCCACGAACTACTAAAGAGTACTACAAATAATTGGGCTGAAAGAAATATGTCTCTGTTTTGAACGAAATAAAACAGCAATCTAAATAGACAAGGGAAGACTACAGGAATCAGCGGACGCCAGCAGATCTACCTCGTGTCTTCGCGCGTATAGATACAACAACTATTTTCACCTAGCTTTGACCGGTGTATCTGCAGAAGAAGTGCAGAGTGTAGTATCAATATAACTGACCCCATGTACCGAGTAAGTGCCGAGCCTAACCTCGACGAAGTAGTGACGAGACTAGGACAAGTGATATTTAGCTTTAAGTGTATATATTTCTATGTATATCGCCTCGTGTTTTACTTTTGTTTCATGAGTTTTAGATGTTAAATGTGATGATTTATATTAATTTGAATTGTTTTTATGTTTAGTAATGAATCGTGATCGATCGGGGGCGAAACACGCAAAATTAGAGCCAAAACGGACGAAAACACAAAAATCGGGCAAATTGGCAATTTTGGGCGCCACATGCAGCGCCCAGCCCTACCTGTGGTGCTGGAGGAAGTACACAAAATTGGGGCAGTGCCTTGGTGGGAGCCCAGCGCGAGACAGGGCGCCGATGATGAGTTGTTTCACCTATTTTTCCCGGGACACGATTATTTCGGCCCTAACCCTACCCAACACGTATAAAAGCAAGTCTAAGCTTATTTTTGAGGGATTCATGCCACTTTGGAGAGAATATACACACGGGATCATTAGGAAGCGAAAGATTTCTCAGTTTTCTTCATCTTATTCTAGTATTTACAATGTATGCAACACTTATGCAATTGTTTGATTTTAGCATGACTGGCTAAACACCCATTGTTCAGGGGTTGTGGTTTAGCCATGAATATTGTTATTAGACATTAATTTAACCTTGATTATAGTTCACTCAATATATGGTTGTTTCTTCAATTATGTGTTTAATTGCTTAATTGTCTGGCCAGCAGTTAGGTTCTATATACTATCTATGCTATGCTCAGGAAAGACGTGTATAGTTTAGAGAAGAATTGAAGAGAGCGCGATTTTAACCCTTCAGGGGAGCGGATTTGTGGTTAGGATAGGAATATACTTAGTCACCGTGCTTAATTAAACATCGTAATCTTAGTGCGTTCTAATAGATTAATTTCATAGGATTATAGGCGTTAATCTATTGAGATTAGGCGAGTAGTGCTTCGGGAGATGGATATGAGAGAACTTATCGATTAATTAGCAACCATGAGTGAATTATATGAAAGGGAGAGTTAATTAGAATTCAATATGAGTGGTGAATTGATCACAACCCTGGAATATTTGTCTCTATTGAATACACAACAATACTCTCGTTACTTGATAATTAGTTCTTTCAAAGAATCGTAGTATAAAATAGTCACATTCCTGGATTTTAGTTTGGCTTGATTAAATAATAATTAGAGTGATTTAGCAAGTAGTTTACTTGCTACGGCCGCGTATACTTGCGTGTGCGTTTGGGACCAACAACAGGACACCACATAAAACCTGGACATGAATAAACATACTAGCAGCAACAATAGCAATTAAATAGCTAACATTATGTCCAATAATGGGAAGGGATCATGCTATGGGGAATTTAACATAAGGAGTGAGAAAGGAACTCGCACGACACCACCCTTCGTGCTTTTACTCTCATCCTCCCCATATCATAAATAAGCATACACGACATCACCCTTCGTGCTTTTACTCTCACAATGTACTTCATTCAGGCACGACATCACCCTTCGTGCTTCTACTCTTACAATGTATTTCATTCAGGCACATCATCAACCTTCGTGATTTACACTCTTCCTCACAATAGAATATGTTTGGATCATGCACAGCATCACCCTTCATGATTTAGACTCCTCCTTACCAATCACAGAATCATTAACAATATACAAAAAGGGATTGCATAGGAAATCGATATTTCATCATATTTTCTATTATCATTTATCATTTCAATCTCAATTCACTATTCACAAGGGATTTCACAAGAAATCAGTGTTCCAACATAGTTTCTAGCGTCATTTGTTATTTAAATCTCAAATCAGTGTTCACAATATTATCCACCATGGTGGAACTGGATACCAAACTTCCAACATCTCAACAACAACGATAATCACAAGTAATAGGCTTTACAACTACCAAAATAACAAGAATTTACTTTCACTCGCATGTTATGACCTGACCACAACATATAGGTACTTGTCATGTCACCTATACATTGGAATTAGCAACAAAACAGGTAACAAGTAGTTACACAATACCTATTACCTCAAGCTAAGGTTAGACACAACACTTACCTCGAATTCACAGGTCACTCACTGCTCAAGCACTGCTTTTCCTTTAGAATTGGGCTTCAACTCACTCGAATCTAATCACAATTGGGTTCAATATCATTATTTATTACTAAAGGTTTTAACTTTACTGAAAAACTATGGTTTACCTATGTTTCTTATTAAAATAGGAAAATCGACATCGGACCCGCTTTGTCTAAACCCAAGGTTCAGACAAAAATTTGTTTACCCATTCTCCCTCGAGCCCAGATATACAATTAGTTTTGGAATCCGACCTCAATTAGAGGTCTAAATTCCCAAATTTTGAAATTCCTATGTTCTACCCAAAAACCCCAATTTTTACCATGAAAACTCTAGATCTTTGGTTGAAATATTGTTAAAAGTTGTTAAGGATTGAAAGGAATTAGTTAGAGATCACTTACCAATGATTTGGAGAAGTTAGGGTCTTTGGAAAATCGCAAATGGAGGTTTAGGGTTTGAGAGAATTGAAAAAGAGATGAAAATCTCGTCTGAAACTCATTTTAACAGGTTGCGGATCTCGCATTTGCGATCAGGGGTTCGCAATTGTGAACCATTCAAATTCCCGCAACCATCGCAAATGCGATGAAATTTTCGCATTTGCGACTTCCAGAATCTCGCATTTGCAAGATCAGAGGCTGGCCTAGGACTTCGCATTTGCGAAGCTTGATCTCACAATTGCGAGATCAGAGGCCTACCAACACTAGATATCAGCTGGGTGAAATTTTTCAAAGTATAAACACTCTGTAGCCTCCTCGAAACTCACCCAAGCCCTTGGGGCTCCACACCAAACACTTTGTAGAATGGACGACAGAAGAATAATCTTTAAAGGCCATTCAGGAAGATGCTTCCCTAAAGCAAGTATGTGAGCAAAGTTAAGCTTAAGGGTCTATCTGTGCCTGCTACACTAAGTGTCACCCTCGCGAGTAAGGAAATTTTTTATCCTTGGTACAGAAGGATGACCGCAAGGCGAGTAGGCGTCATCAATGATGTGAAAAGACGCCAATGATGAAGAGGTAAAACATCTATACTTAGGTCATCGTAGCTCTAGGTCTTAGTACTCCCCTAAAGAGGGGAATATGGAGTGATGTGGCATGAAGTAAGAATTTAGTGGTTGTAGTAATCATGGAACGGTAAAGGAAGAATGCGGTAAAAACAAAAAATGGAATGAGATTACACTTATTCAGCTCCTACATATATGCTACGATTCCAGAACATTAAGCAAGCACGACGCCAAGGAGAGGAAGTAAGGATTTCGGCCGAGGAGGTTACTGATAAATAAAAATCCATCGCAAGATGTATGTTAAGACAAAGGAAATAAACCAAGAAAGATTATGCAGAGTATTGAGAATGGGCCAACGAGTAGTTAATAGTTGATTTGGGAAGAGCCTAGTTATGGCTAGTCAAGGAGATACAGACAAATCAGTAGGCCGTGCAAGATAAATATAGTAAAACCCAATATAGTAAATTCAGCCCCGCAATTATGACATTGTAATACTTGAGAAATATTCAGATAGGAGTCGGGGTAGTTAAAGGTACCATATGAGTGTTACAGAAATAAAAGAGAGTGCCACTGGGAAGATAGTCAAAATATCAAGTTCAGAAGCAACCCTATAAGCACAAGGGTGTGGAGGTAAGAAGCCATGGATAATTATAGGCGAGGAAGAACATCGAAAATTTCATCGAGTATATGATGTAATAAGCTCGCAGCCTTGGAAGATTAAGAGGGTCCTCCCTAAGTACTACAATGAAACTCTAGCTGAGGAAGTAAGGAAGAAGGCTTCAACCTAAGCTCAATGACCTAAGAGGGAATGGTCTTATGACAATAGTCTCACAACAACATTATATGCACTCCACAAGAAAGTGGCACCTACCTTGGCTAATGAACGGGAAGTAAACTAGAAATGATATTTAAGATCATATAAGGTGGATGAATTTCCAATATGTGTGGCAATTAAGGTAAGCTAAGTATGCATGCAAGAAGGGGGTCAGAAAGACCAGGAAAAGTAATTGCTTACGTTTAAAGAAAGCTGAGATGGAACAAAAGAAATTATTCGATTAATGATCCAGAGTTAGTTATGTTATTAACACACTTAAGATTTCTGAGTATTATCTATGCAACATATATATTGACATTCATAAATCTGTAGAAGACTTCGGTATAAGTTAAAAGAAATAATTGAGTCTAGGTCATAGACGAAGGATTGAATTGTTAAAAGACTGTATCATGGATACTCCATAGCATCCATGAAAGGCTAAAGTAATAGCTAATTTCAGATCGGGAGATAGCTTAAACCTACATAAAGGCTGATCAGAAGGAAGAGGAAACTAAAACGTTACATCAACTAAGTAAATTATGAGTCTGATTATTGGACCCAGAAAGTTATAGACATCATGATTGCGAACATTGCAGAATCACTCTTAATATCAAAGATACAAGAGAGATAGTACAGTAGCAATATTCTATAAAGGATCCACAATAAAGCTAGTTAGAAGAGCACCAGCCTTATAAGAAGTCGGTACGAAGCTCTCGCCATATTGTGTATGCACCAAAGGTGAATATGTTTTAATAAAAACTTCAAGTTGTGGATGTGAATTGAACCAATGTGGAAGGGAGGTCATGAAAGAGATAGAAGATATGATGCGAGATTTTAAGGAAAAGGTAAACAACGTATGAGATACTCAAAATGAACAGTTCATACTTCTAACAGAAGGCTAAAATCACGGGGATTCAATATCCAGGAATGATAGCGGCGTCATTAGTGGCATATCTTCCAGCCTATTGTTTCTAGGTACTGAGTGATCTATTCAAGAGAGAAAAGAAGAGTTGGAGACGATATGATGTCTCGCTTGATAATCCAGAGTAATATAAGGAAATCTATGGTGCAAGAAAGTTGAAGGAAGTTTGCAAGTAGTATAAACAGATATGTATAGGTCGCAAGCTAAAGTATGGTAGAGCAACAAGGTTTTAGGAAGACAGGAGTAAGGATAATAAAAGGTAAATGAGAAGGTGGAAAAAATGGATAAGTCCTCGGGATTAAGCCCCTGAAAACAAATGAGCTGATGGTTTCTCTAAGTTATAGAAAGCTCGGTATAGCCTGAATGAACTCAAAAGAGTCTAAGACTAGTAGAATTTAGAAGAGATGGAATGCTCCCTTGGCAATAGAATAAGGGTGTAATTGTGACAAATAAAGGATGACGTTTGGGCCTCCGATTGAGTAATGATTTGTTGAAGAAAAGAAAGGGGTTTCATGAGTTGTACAGGATTAAAATACCCATGTAATGTGAATCACATCGGGATTCTATAAAATACGGTTATGAAAACATGGTATCGCCCCAGGTGGATTAGTCTAATTATTTCAGATGTTCCTTGATGACACGTGAGCCCTAGCGGCAGTGTTACATTAAAGGTCATGTTGTCAGTAGCAGATTATAGATCAATATTGAGGTGAATCAACAATGGATGGATAAAATTTATAAAGTATGAGATGAGATTAGGACGTCATTCTTAAGATGAACAATTATGAGGAAGCATTAAGGAACTTAGACTTATACATGTAGGATAAGCAACAACGATAACCTGAAGTTTGGTAGCAGACCTCAGTAATGGCAAATCGAGTAAGAGTAATGGTATAATATGGCCTACCTATATGTAGTAAAGCCATAGATGCCCAAAGGAACATCTTGTCATAATTATATATATGTTCACAAAGTAAAGCCTAGAGATCGGCTAAAAGCTGGAGGAAAAAGAAGAGAAGATTTGCATAGGCGCACATACAAGGGCAAAGTCGTAAAGGCAGCATAACAAAATGTAGCAAGAATTACGAGATTGGAAGAATTTTGACCATAAGTCGTGGTGTGAGAAAGAGGCCTAAAGGGGGGAATGCCCTGGCCTTTTAATATATTCAAAGAATAGTTGCCTAAATGGCAAGGAGAGTATTAAGGTATTCGCAAGGGCTATGGGTTATGAGAATGATAAGTGCGTCGGTCAACATTTGAGGATGAATTTTCCAAAGGGGGAATGATGTTACACCCCATATTTTCATACGTGGAAGTACGGCATAAGTAAATTGATATAAGATCGGAAATGATATGTTGCATCACGTATTTTCGTACGTTAAAGTTTCGTCGTAAGTTAATCGACATAAGTTCAGGAATGGGATTATTTTGAGATTATAAGCATTATGCTATTTCAAATAAGTGATGAGTAAATTCGTGAAGGTGAGAGGGTAAGAAAATCGAAGAAAATAAATTTCATCGAAGTTTGACATTTTCGGATAAAATATGGCCCGAGCTAATACATAGTATTTATGGACTAGTACCATACAAGGTACCACATGGATATGATAGTAAGGAGTGTAAAGTGTGTTAAAAGTGATTAGTATGTTAAGTAATTTGAGACAATTCTTAATTATATGGATAATCGGGTAATAGTGAGAGATTTACACATAAGGTGATTGGTGGTTATTTATTGAAGGATAACCATCAACGTGGTAGCCTTCTATTAAGAGATGGTGACTCTTAAAGTCACATAAAAGGTGGTATTTTAAGAGGTATTTGAGTGGCTAAAGTAGGCCTTACCAAGTGGGGCCCACACCACTATAAAAAGGGACTTTCCTAAGATTCATTTATTCATTTTCAAGATTTGAATTCATACAGATCTGCTATTGCTACTTCAAAATTTCACACGATGTATTATACTGTGTAATAGCAACGAGAGTTGCAATTTTAAGAGAGAACGGTACAATCTTTCTCAAGAATATCATACGTATTTTCCCCTACTTCGATCTGTCGTTACATATTTTGTCGCAATCAACGTATGTTGGAGGGATTATCAAGAGAATCAGTTGAGGTATGATAAGGCTATATCTTCTTTCTTTTGGCTTGATCTATACGATACAAACAAAACGAGCAAATGCACAATTTCCATAAACGACTCTATTCATAGAAATACTAGAGATGCCTATGTTCTTGATTCCCCGTGTGTCCATTTATTCTATCATCTATTCATGGGTCTCAAAAAATACGTAAGTTGATAAAGCATATTTCATGATATTAATCAGAAGCATAATGGTATTACGACACTTCGAATGATTTTATAGACGTACTTCTCATGCATTGCTTTCATTTACATTGACACATGACCAGATGGCGTTATATATGCGTGTATATGTACCTATATATGTATATGTGATATATGCGCCACCACCAGATCAGCTGGTATATGTTGATAATTTTCCCACAGTGGACCAACTGATATGACCGGATGCCCTCATAGACTTGATGATTTTATGAAAGCATATACCCATGCATGGTATGACATTTATACGCATAGGCATGACATTATAATATTAAATGATTCATACAGCTATTCAGATATACGTGTTGAGTCTTCTACTCCATGTTTCTCTCATGTCCATTGTTTACTGATTTTCATTCCTTACATACTCGGTACATTATTTGTACTGACGTCTCTTTTTTCTTGGGATGTTGTGTTTCATGCCCGAAAGTCCCCATTTACTCCGGAGTTGCTTGTTTGGTCAGTATGATTTATACGTGTATTGTTTTGTATGGCGGGGCTCGGTCCCGACCTTTATGATAATTATGTACTCATAGAGGCTTGTACACAAATGTCATGTATATGAATACTTGTATGGCCTCTTCGGCCTATATTTTAAGTATATAATGGATCATGTTGGCGTTATAGGCCCGTACATCATCGGTATGAGTTTATTTATCTGGTTGGGTCGTTCTATGTCGGGTATTCCCTCATATTTACGCTGGTTATCTACTGACTCCCCTTCTACCCCACTTACCTATAATGATGTAACAAGAAAGATACCTTTCATTGGTACTCGGTTGAGTATGGTACCGGGTGCCCGTCGCGACCTATAGGTTTGGGTCGTGAAAAATTAGGAGATGCTAAACAAACTAGAGATGACCTGGTAGTTGTTGTAGTAGACTTAAAGGAAACAATAGAGTATCTTAAAATTGAAAGTAGGCCTAGAAATCCTGAAAAAGGAAAAGAAGTTGCGAGTGAGGCACACAATAAGATTGTGAATGAGTTGAATTTGTTAAAAACTAGTTTGTATGCTTAACTTGAGAAAAATAGATAGCTTCAGGGAGAATTAGAAAGAGTGAAGAGTGATCTTGAAAAATCTCTTAAGTGTACCTGATCTTCTGATGCTATTATTGCCATATATATTAACAATGGGGGAAACAGACAAGGAATAGGGTTTCAAAGGGAGAAAACTCCATATAAACCTCATAGCAAGTATGTTACTGTACTGGACAATTGACTATGTAACCATTGTGGCAACAATGGGCACTTCAAAGAAACCTACAAGGCCATGGTTCAGTCTATTTAGAAAAATAAGATCTTTTCTGAATGAGTAACTACTGCTAGAGGACCTGGCTCTATTCATAGAAAATGCATATTACCTGCATGGACTAAAAAAACACTCATTCATCCATTTCCTCATTACAAGGGACCCAAATTTGTTTGGGTTCCTAAATCTAACCTTGATTTCCTTGTGTAGAGAGCAGTGAAAGGAAGCAGCCAACAACGGTACATGGATAGTAGCTGTTCAAAGACCATGACCGGAAATACCATGGATTTTCTTTCACTGAAAGCCCTGCAAGGAGGGAGTGTATCCTGTGGAAATGGGAAAAAGAGATACATTCTGGGTGTTGGAAGGATTGGGAAGTCACTCAGTCACTCAATTGAGAATGTGTACTATGTCAATGGCCGCAAGTACAGTATCCTGAGTGTCTCCCAAATATGTGATAAGGGAAACAAGGTAGAGTTCTTATCCAAGATATGCACAGTCACCAATCTTGTAACTAGTGAAGTGGTGCTTGTGGCTAAAAGATACAAAAATATCTACGTTGCGAATTTTGAGTCTCGACAAAACGGTGATCTGAGCTATTTGAGAGAAGTTGATGTTGCTGTTGAACAGTGGCATAGAAGGCTGGGGTATGCTATCTTCTCTATACTAAATAAACTGGTCCAAATGGACCTGGTTCGTGGTCTGCCCAAGTCAAGGTTTAAGGAGCACAAAATGTGTGATGCCTGCGCAAGAGGAAATCATGTAAAATCTTCATTCAAGCCCAAACAGGATGTAAGCACCTCAAAATGACTTAATCTTCTTTATATGGATCTATGTGGACCAATAAGGGTTCTAAGAAGGGGAGGTAAAAGGTACATCTTCGTGATAGTGGATGACTACTCCAGGTTCACTTGGACTCTGTTCCTCAGAACCAAGGATAAAAACCTTTAAGGTATTTGTGGCCTTTGTGAAAAAGATTCAAGTAAAAATGGGATCAAAAGTAGCCTGCATCAGATCAGACCGTGGAACATAATTTGATAATGCAAAATTTGATGAATTCTATAATGAAAATGACATTACCCACAACTTCTCAGCCCCAAGAACACCACAACAAAATGGAGTGGTAGAAAAGAAGGAAAAGACTCTTGAAGATATGGCACGAACATGTTGATTGATACTGAGATTGCTAAGAAATTCTAGGCAGAAGGTATCAACGCTACTTGCTACTTGGTGAACAGGTACATGATCAGGTCTCTCTCGAACAAAACTCCCTATAAGTTGCTGAATGGAAGGAAACCCAAGCTGACTCACTTGAGAAAATTTTGATGCTAATGTTATGTTCTCAACAATGGAAAGAATCAACTCGGAAAATTTGATGCCAAGAGTGATGAAGGAATCTTCTTGGGTTACTCTTCTCAGAGCAAAGCCTACAAGGTATACAACAAACAAACCCAGTGTGTTGAGGAGATTGTACATGTGATTTTTAATGAGTCTCATCTCTCCTGTGAGAATAGTAAGAACGATGATCAAGATGGAGAACCTTTATTGGTTCCAAGTGAAGTTATTGATATGGAAAATGGGAAGACATACATGATGAGCCATGTCAAGGAGACTAGTGAAGACAATACAACCACTTCCATCTTTTGGTGAGGGACCTGGTTCTACAATCACAACTACTGAAGCTGAAGATAAAGATAGAGTGGTTGATACAGTTTAAGGTACTTCACTGGTGGCAGAAAAAAGCATCCAAGAAACTCAGTCAGGCATGCCCAACTTCTTTATAAATGAGATTCAAGTGCCAAACTGGAAGCACAATAGTTTACATCCTCTTAAAAATATAACCACCCCTCTAGATTCAGGAGTTCAAACTAGATCAAAAGCCAGAAATTCACTTGCCTTTTCAACATTTCTCTCCCAAATAGAGCCCAAAAATATTAAGGAAGCCTTGAAAGATGCAGACTGTATCACAGCTATGCAAGAGGAGCTGTGTCAATTTGAGAGAAACAAAGTATGGCACCTGGTACCCAGGCCTACAGACCACACCATCATTAGGACCAGGTGAGTATTCAGGAACAATTCATGACATCAATCTAATTCTTAAAACTATTTAAATTTCAGACTTTTACTTTTCAACAAAAATTCATATCTCGAGCTAGGGACCTCAGAATTCGATTCAAGGTATATGCTCAGGTCCCATATTTCAATAAGGAACCATCAGGACCGTCAAAATAAGGGCTTGGGTCCGGGTCCATTTACTCAAAACATTGACCGAAGTCAACATAAATCTACTTTTAAGGCAAAATTCTTATTTTTATCAACTTTCAACATAAAAGATTTTCGGAAACACCCTCGGACTGCGCATGCAAATCGATGAGGGTAAAATGAGATTTTTAACGTTAACAGTGTAAATCGAGTTCTAAAACACAAGATGACCTTTTGGGTCATCACATTCTCCACCTCTAAAATAATTGTTGGTCCTCAAACGGACATAGAAAAGAACCTAAACTGGTGGATAAGTGGGGATATCTACTCCGCATTTCCAACTAAGACTCCCAAGTAGCTGCCTCAGTGGGCTGACCTTGCCAATGAACTTGAACTGAAGGATAACTCTTTGATCTCAATTGACAATCCTGCAACTTGCCGGGCTAGAATAGCCACCGGCACCTCCTTATAATTCAAATCCTTGTCCAACTAGACAGAACTAAAATTGAACACGTGGGACAGGTCACCATGATACTTTCAGAGCATGGACACATGAAACATTGGATGAACTGCTGATAACCCCAGAGGCAACGCAAGCCTGTAAGCCACCTCTCCCACTCTCTCGAGAATTTCAAAAGGTCCGATATATCTAGGGATCAGCTTTCCCATTTTCCTAAACCTCATGACACCCTTCATGTGTGATACCCAAATCAACACCCTCTCACCGACCATGAATGCCACATCACAAACTCTATATACGATCGACATAACTCTTCTGCCTGGACTCAGCTATGAGAAATTGATCCTATATAATATTGAACTTGTTTAAAGCATCCTATACTAGATCTGTACCCAACAACCAAACCTCCCCCGGCTCAAACCACCCAACTGGCGACCGACACCGTCTACCATATAATTCCTCATAGGGAGCCATCTGAATACTCGACTGGTAGTTATTGTTGTAGGCGAGCTCTGCAAGGGGCATGAACTGATCCTATGATCCTCCGAAGTCTATAACACAAGCGCGAAGCATATCCTCCAAGATCTGTATAGTACGCTCAGGCTGCCTATCTGCCTGAGGATGCAATGTTGTGATCAACCCAACCCACGTACCCAACTCACGTTGTACTGCCCTATAGAAGTGCGAGGTGAACTGCGTACCTCGATCAGAAATAATAGACACAGGCACAATGTGAAGACAGACGATCTCATAGATGTTAATCTCTGCTAACCGCTCCGAAGAATAGGTAATTGACACCGGAATGAAGTGCGCTGACTTAGTCATCCTGTCCATAATAAGCCAAACAATATCAAACTTCCTCTGAGTCCGTGGGAGTCAAACAACAAAATCCATAGTGCTACGCCCCCACTTCCACTCAGGAATCTCTATCTGCTGAAGCAAACCACCGGGTCTCTGATGCTCATACTTTACCTACTGACAATTTAGGCAACGTGATACATAAGAAATTATATCCTTTTTCATCATCCTCCACCAATAATGTTGCCGCTAGTTCTGGTACATCTTAGCCGCACCCGGGTGAATAGAATACCGAGAACTGTGAGCCTCCTCAAGAATCAACTAATGAAGCCCGTCAACATTAGACACACACACGCGACCCTGCACCCTCAAAAGCCCATCATCTCTAATAGTAACCTTCTGGGAACCACTATGTTGTACTGTGTCCCTAAGGACAAACAAATGAGGGTCTTCATACTGCCAATCTCTGATACGCTCAAACAAAGAAGATTGAGTAAGTGTGCAAGCTAGAACACTGTTGGCCTCTTAAATCCAACCTCACAAACTAGTTGACTAAAGTCTGAACATCTGGGGCTAGTGGCCTTTCACCGACTGGAATGAACACAAGACAACTCATACTCACTGCATTATTCCTCAATGTTTCATCCATCATACTGGCCTTCCTGGGATGGTACAGGATGATGATATAATAGTCTTTCAATAGCTCCAACCACCTCATTTGCCTCAAATTGAGATCCTTTTGCTTGAACAAATACTGAATGCGTCGATGATCCTTGAAAACCTCAGACGACACACCATAAAGATAGTGCCTCCAAATCTTCAGCGCATGAACAATGGTTGCCAACTCTAAATCATGGACAGGGTAATTCTTCTTATGAATATTCAACTATCGATACATATAAGCAATCACCCTGCCCTCCTACATCAAAAATTCTCCGAGCCCAACACGGGAAGCATCACAATATACTGTGTAAGATCCTGAATCTGATGGTAACATCAACACCGAATCTGTAGTAAAAGCTGTGTTGAGCTTTTGAAAGCTCGCCTCACACTCATCTGACCATCTGAACAGGGCACTTTTCTGGGTCAACTTGGTCAACGGGGCTGCTATAGATGAAAACCCCGCCACAAATCAATGGTAATAACCCGCCAAACCCAAGAAGCTCCTGATCTTCATGGCTGAAGTGGGTCTAGGCCAGTTCTGGACTGCCTCAATCTTCTTAGGATCTACCTAAATGCCTTCTGCTGATACAATGTAGCCTAAGAAAGCGACTAAATTCAACCAAAACTCGCACTTCAAAAATTTAGCATACAACTGGGTGTCTCTCAGAGTCTGAAGCAAGATCCTCAGGTGCTGGTCATGATCCTCTCCACTGCGGGAGTATATCAAGATGTCATCAATAAACACAATCACAAAGAAGTCCAAATAATGCTTGGACACTCGGTTCATCAAATCCATAAATAATGTTGGGGAATTGGTCAACCCGAATGACATTACCAGAAACTCATAGTTCCCATACCGCGTCCGAAAAGTTGTCTTAGGGAAATAGGGTGCCCTAATGCTCAACTGATCGTGGCCAGATATCAAATTAATATTCTAAAACACCTTGACACCCTGAAGCTGATCAAATAAATCATCAATCCTCAACAATGGATACTTGTTATTAATGGTGACATTATTTAACTACCGATAATCAATACACATCCTCAAAGATCCATCTTTCTTCTTCACAAATAACATTGGTGCACCCCAAGGCGAGACACTAGGTCTAATGAATCCCTTATCAAGCAAATCCTGCAACTGTTCCTTCAATTTTTTCAACTCTAGTGGGGCCATCCAGTATGGCGGAATGGAAATGGGTTGAGCGCCCAGAGCCAAATCAATACAAAAATAAATATCCCTGTCGGGTGGCATTCCCGGCAGGTCTGCAGGAAATATCTCTGGAAACTCACGAATAACAGGCACAAAATATATAAAAGGAACCTCTGCACTAGAGTCATGAACATACACCAAATAAGCTAAACACCCCTTCTTGACCATACGTCAAGCCTTCATATAAGAGATACCACTGCTGGTAGAATGGCCAGGAGTCCCTCTCTACTCTAATCGATCCAACCCCGGCAAGGCTAAGGTCACCGTCTTGGCATGACAATCCAAAATAGCGTGATAGGGTGACAGCCAATCCATACCCAATATAACATCGAAATCCACCATGTCAAGGAGTAGAAGATCTACACTGGTCTCAAGACTCCCAATAGTGACATATACGAATGATATACACGATCTACAACAATAGCATCCCCTATAGCTGTGGATGCATATGCATGGGCACTCAAAGAATCACGGGGCACAACTAAATATGAAGCAAAATAAGATGACACATAGGAGTAAGTAGACCCTGGATCAAATAGAACTAAAGCATCCTTACAACAAACTGAAACAGTACCTGTAATACCAGCATCAGATGACTGAGCCTCAGGTCTAGCTGGAAAAGCATAACATCGGGGTTAGGCCCCACCACTTTGAACCATATTCCTGGGACGGCCTCTAGCTGGCGGGCCTCAACCTTTAACAACTTGACCTCCACCTCTAAAAATCTCGCCCTTACCTCTAACTGCTTGACCACTCTCTCTTGCTGGCTGAGCAGGTGGTGTAGCAACTGGTGCCGGAACCATGGCACGAGTACTTTGATATTGTGGCAGAAGACCTAATAACCTCGGACAGGTCTTCCTGATATGCCCATAACCACCACACTCAAAACAATCATCCTGATACTGTGGCTGTGGATACTGAGACTGACCCGAACGAGCTAGCTGACCACGGTAATAAATATGAATAGGAGGTGCACTGATAGGAGCTGGTGGTGCACTATAGGCTGGCTGCTCAGAGGGAGGCACATAAGAACCATGACTCTCTAAAGCACTGCGGGATGCCTGAAGCGTTGAATGGAATGGCCTGGGAGGATGGTCTCTACCAAAAGTACCCCTGCCTCCAGATGAGGCGCCGCTGAATCCACCAGAATGACGAGGTCTCTTGTCTAACCCCTGACCTCCCTGTCCAAGAATCATCTCAGCTCGTCTAGCGACATTGGCAGCCTTATGAAAAGAAATCTTGCTCGCCGTCTCCTTAGCCTTATGCAATCTAATAGGATGATCAAGTCCCTCAATAAACCTCCTCACCCCCTCTCTCTCTCAATAGGAAGCAGGAGAATAACATGACGGGCCAAATCCACAAAATGGGTCTCATACTGAGTAACGGTCATGCTTCCCTACTAGAGGCGCTCGAACTAATGGCGGTGCTCCTCTCTCAAGGTGATAGGCAGAAACTTCTCTAAGAAAAGATGAGTGAACTAGTCCCAAGTAAGAGTAGGCAACCCAGCTGGTCTGGTCAACAAATAATCCCTCCACCATATTTTGGCAGAACCAGTCATCTGAAAACAACAAAGTTAACCCCATTGGTCCCAATATACCCATGTTCCGAAGAACCCCATGATAGCTATCAAGATACTCATAGGGATCCTCTGAAGTAGCACCACTGAAATGGACTGGAAAGAGCTTGATGAACCTATCCAATCTCCATAATGCCTCAGAAGACATAGCTGACCCATCACCGGGTTGTGCCGCAGCAACTAGCTGAACTACTCCAACTGAATTAGCTGCTGGAGTCTGAAACTAGGGAGCCATCCGCTCCGGAGTGTGGGTAGCTAGAGTTTGGGCTCCTTCTCCATCCTAAGAGACAGCCGGTGCCATGGGAATGTGCTAGTTTGGGCCACACTCTCAATAAGGCCCATCAATCGGACCAAAGCATCTTGAAGCATGGAGGTAGCAATGAACCTCTCCGGGACACGAGCTGGTCCGAGATAAATAGTCTGGGCTGGAACCTCCTCGTTGAACTCTATCCGAGGATCCACAGTTGGGGCTGCAGCTCGGGCTCTAGCCTGAGCCCTGCCCCTACCTCGTCCTCAGGCACGACCTCGGCCTCGACCTTGTCCCATCGTAGGAGCTACTGTTGGAGGCTCTGGTTGCTGCTCAGCTAAAGAAGCGATACGCATTCTCGCCATCTACGAGAGAATAAGAGTAGGAGAGTTCAATTAGTATTGAGAAAACAAAATCGCACGACAAAGTTGAATAAAAGTGAAATATGTTCCTAACTATATAGCCTTTGGGATATAAGTACAGACGTCTCCGTATTGATCCCCCGGACTCTACAAAGCTTGTCCGTGAATTGTAAGACCTAGGTAACCTAGTAGTCTGATACCAACTTGTCACGACCCGTAATTTCCACCGTCGGGACCGTGATGGTGCCTAACATTTTACTTACTAGGCAAGCCAACATTAGAGATCTTTAAGACATTTCTAAACCCTTTCAGTGACTTACAACAATTAAGCTACAATAAGTAAAAGAAAAATGCAGAAATCTATAATAGTCTTAACATTTATACACACTACCTAGAATCTGGAGTCACAATCCACGAACATTCTAAGATTTAATACAAACATTTGTCCAAAGGAAGTACAACTGTTTGAACAAAAGAATAAAAAATAGTAAACGGAAAGGATAGACGGGAACTTAGGGCCTGTGAATGCCGACAGGACTACCTTGAGTCTCCGATCAGATTAAGCCAACAACTAACTCAGGGTCAACTCGGTCCAACACCAAAATCTATACAGAAAGTGCAGAGTGCAGTATCAGTAGAACTGACCCCATGTACTGGTAAGTTCCGAGCCTAACCTCGACGAAGGAGTGACGAGGCTACGGCGGGTCACTCACAATAAAACCTATATACAGTGAATAATAATGACAGAAAAGAAGGCAGAATAATGTATAAACAGTAACTTCGAAGGAATAAATATAGGACCCAACGTGTCTCATCAGTATTTAGCTATAACCAATCCTTAAGTGCAATTCAAAACTACCAGACACTTACACAGTCGCAGAAAGAACCTAAACACATAAACTATTGTGGCACGCAACTCGATCCCACCGTACATATCACAATCCTCCCTTATCTCTTCTTAATATCATAGATAACAAAATATAAATAAAATATTGCGGCACGCAACCAGATCCCACTATATCATAATAAACACAATCACGGTTCACCCTTATATCACCACATGCCACCCTTATTACAAATGTTGCAGCGTACAACCCGATCGCTCCATAAAATAACAATTCACCCTTATTGCAACGTGCAAACTGATCCCACCATATTTGTATCAACTACACAGGGAATATAAAAGTTTCACAAATTAACACAAGACCTTTATCAATACTTAAACTTTAGAACAAGGCAAATGGAAGACTTATACTCAATAAAACTCTACACAAGTAATACTACTCAGCGAGACCAATCCCGAATATCACTAAAACACCATTAAGAACAGGTTAAGCAAGTAATAGGGGATAAGGAAAGTACAGTACAACAATTATATTCAACAAGGAGAAAAAATATCTAACATGTAGAAATTAGTAACAGATATACAAGTAGGCATGTAACAATTAAAGCAGGGAAGGAAACGAAAAAGAAACAGGCAAAACAGAAAAATTGGCTGCTCATAATTACTCGTCACCTCACATATACTCAGCTCACATGAGTTTTCATATATCAATTAAGGCAAGGGTTCCTAATTCCCTCAAGTTAAAGTTAGGCACAACACTTACCTCGATCCACATGCCACTCACTTCTCAATTACCGCTTCTCCTCTAGATTCCACCTCCAAACACTCGTATCTACCCATAATTAACTTACTAACATCAAATTTTGCTAAAGAAATCAATCACAATGCATAACTTTAGGTTTCCCAAACTTTTTCCCAAAAAGTCAAATATCGACCCCGGGCCCGCTTGGTCAAAACTCAAAGTTCGGACCAAAACTCATTCTTCCATTCACCCCCGAGCCCGAATATGCAATTAGTATTGAAATCCGACCCCAAAATTGAGGTCTAAATCCCAATTTCTCAAAAATCCCTAATTCTACCCAAACACCCAATTTCTACCATAGAACTCTTAGATTTTAGTTTAGAAATTCATGAATTATGATGGGATATTGAAAGAAAGCGGGTGAGGATCACTTACCAAACTTTTGGGGAAGAATTGGTCTTGGAGAAATCGCCTCTAGGGTTCTTGGTTTCGAAATTTTGAAGAATGGGAGAAAAATCCCGTCTAAGTCTCATTTCATCAGCTGCAGATATCGCAATTGTGACCTGGGCTTCACAAATGCGCGGCCCGCAAATGCGACAAAAGTGTCGTAAATGCGAACTCCTTGCATCTCTGCTACCTTCACAAATGCGAACAATTTGTTTGCAATTGCGAGCATTGAACAATCGCAAATGCGACAATAACCTCGCAAATGCGAGAATCTCAGTCCCAGCCCATGCTCGCAAATGTGATGCTTCTTCGCAAATGCGAGGCTCACATTTGCGAGCCAGACCTAGCAAATGCAAAGTCTGTAGACCTAAAGCACACCAGCAATGGTTTCTAAGCTCATTTCACTCCATGGCCTATCCGAAACTCATCCGAGCCCTCGGAGCTCCAAGCAAAACATACACACAAGTCTAAAAACATCATACGGACTTTCTCGCGCGATAATATCGTCATAATAACACTTAAACTACGAATTTAGCACCAAATCGAAAGACATTTTCAAGAAAGCTTTAGAATTTCTATTTTCACAACCGAGCGTTTGAATCACGTCAAACTGACTCCATTTCTTACCAAATTTCACAGACATGTTATAATTATTATATTGAGCCTGTTCCGGCTGCGGAACAAAAATACGGGCACGGTATCAACAATGCCAGAAATCAATCAAATTCTTAAAATCATTTAAATTTTAAACTTTTATGTTTCAACAAAAATTGATATCTCGAGCTAGGGACCTCGAAATTTGATTCCGGGCATACGCCTAGTTCCATATTAGAATACGGACCCACTGGAACCGTCAAAATATGGGTCCAGGTCCATTTACTCAAAACGTTGACCGAAGACAACAAAAATCTACTTTTAAGGCAAAAATTCTTATTTTTATCAACTTTCAACATAAAAAAAACACGCCCAGACTGCACACGAATATCGAGGAGGGTAAAACTATATTTTTAAGGCTTAAGAGCACAGAATCGAGTTCTAAAACATAAGATGACCTTTTGGGTAATAGCATAGGCAATTGCTGAGTTTTCTGGTGTTTCGCATCTGTGGTAGGGAGACCGCAAGTGCGGGCTCGTAGAAGCCAAGAGGAGGCCAAAGATGTGGGCAAGGACAGGAAGGGCAGGGACGCAGGAGGGAGAGAGGATGCGCATCTGCGAGCCCACAGATGCGAGGATGGAACACATATGCGAAAATGGAAAGTTTGGATATTTTCGTAGAAGAGGATGAAGGGCCGCAGAAGCGACTCCGCAGGTGTGATACCTGGAGCGCAAGTGCCAGCCCAATGTTTTTAGTGGGTTCCATATGTGCGGATAATTTTTGCGCAGGAGCGGTTTCGCAGGTGCAGAAATAAGGTCGCAGGTGCGAAAGGCCTAGGCAGAACATATAAATACGGGACTTCGAGAGTTTTCACCATTTTAACTATTTTGAACTCGGATTTTTGGAGGATTTTGAGAAGGATTTTGAAGTGAATATAAAGATAAGCTCCTTGTGTCCATTTTTCTTCAATAATGATGTTTCCCCACTGATTTTACACCTAATTGGTGAGTTTTTGAGATGAAATTTGGCGTTTAGGGCTAGGGAAATTGGAGGGTGAATTTTTGGGATTTGGATGACCAAATTGTGTCGAATTTAGATAAATTTGGTATGATTAGAATCGTGACTGAATGAGATTTTTGATTTTGTGACTTTTGTCGGATTTTGAAACGTGGGCCCGGGAGCCGGGTTGAGCCAATTTCGGATTTTTTATTATAATTTTGTATTTTTCTTGTGGAATTGATTCCTTTAGCCTATAATAATTGTATCGTACTGCTTGCGGCTATATTCGGGGATTTCAAAGACTGATTCGAGGGGCAAAGGCATTTTAGAGTAGGATTTTGCGCAGTTTGAGGTAAGTAACAGTTTTAAATCCAGTCTTGAGGGTATGAAACCCCGATTATTGTATTATGTGAGTATTTTGGAGGTGACGCACGTGTTAGGTGACGGGTGTGTGGGCGTGCACCGTAGGAATTGGGACTTGGTCCATTCCGTGAAAATTGTACTTGTTGAATAAGCTTGTTGTTAGCTATGGTTCCTTCCTGTGTTATAGAAACTTGATAGTGAATAATGTTAGATATCATGTTTCGCTTCTGCGTGGCCGCACCTGCGGTCTCCCCGCCGCAGTTGCAAAACACCAGAAAACTCAACAATTGCCTAAGTCCCTATTTCAATCCGTTAAGCATCTGAAACACACCCGAGGCCCCCAGGACCTCAACCAAACATACCAACAAGTCTTATAACCCAATACGAACTTAGTAGAACACTCAAATCGCCCTAAACAACATCAATAACACGGATTACTTCCGGATTCAAGCCTAATAAACTTCTAAGCTTCCAAATTCCACAAACTACATTGAAACCTATCAAACCATGTCCGATTCACCTCAAATTTTGCACACAAGTGACAAAATGACACCAAATACCTAATCCAATTTCCGAAAATCCAACCCGACCTCGATATCAAAAATTCCACTCTCGGTCAAATTCGCCAAAATTTCAACTTTTGCCAATTCAAGCATACTTCTACTACGACCCTTCAAATCACATTCCAGACACGCTCTTAAGTCCAAAATCACCTAACGGATCTAATGAAACCATTAAAATTCAAATCCCAGGCCGTTTACACATAAGTCCACATCCGATTGACTTTTTCAACTTAAGCTTCCAATTAAGAGACTAAGTGTCTCGATTCACTTTGGAATCACTTCGGACCCCAACCAACTATTTTGATAAGTCATACAACTGTTGTAGAGCACAATAGAAAGCAGAAAATGAGGAAACGAGGCTAGAACTCTCGAGATGACCAGTCGGGTCATCACAAGTTTGATAGTAGCATATTAGGCTCTAGCATGTGTAGTACCTTCCCTATGGTTTGAAAATTTTATGATTCCTTGTTGATTAATAACATGTTTATTGATGCCTATATTTTTTTTTCTTGGCTGTGTCACTTTGTGCTTGATGCTTAATATTTTGTGGCTCTGTGAATACTTGCATTTGTTTGAGAATAGGAATGGAATCGTCCTTGGTGAATAATGTGCCATGTGTGGTGAGAAATTGTATAGTCCGGGTCATTGCATTAGAGTCTATAACTTGCCCGACATGTGAGTTGAAGAACTTTTAGGTTTTTCTCAATTTGAAAAATAATTTTAGGCTTTCTTTGATCTATTTGAACTTAATGCCTAACACAAATAAAATTTATCCCTAGTCAACCCGTTTGAGTCTATAGACTTTTATTTGGCAACCACATTGCAAGCCTATACCCATTTATTCTTAATTGTCATTATTTTGATCTTTGTACCTCGTAAAGCACTTTAATTGTTAAGTGAGCGCTAGAAGATGTATTAAGTTTGGAGTGGCTTTGGAGTTGAACCAATGAAAGAAAGAAGGGTGTACTTGTTTTGTAAATTCATACACCACTAAAGGAAACTTATTACATATATATATATATATAT